>JAQFVV010013595.1:0-95061 GCA_028023455.1 Epiperipatus broadwayi | reverse complement strand
ACACCATATTATATTTTATACTAAAATATATGGTTACAATATATATATATATAATCTTATTTTTACACTTTTAATAGAATATAAACAAATGTATATAAATTATATGTCTATTTGTTGCTAAAAGCATGATTATGAATGACAGAATTTATTCTAATAAGCAGATTGTCTCATGATCAACTCAAGAGATTGTTTTAAAGTCAATGTTATTTTTTTTTGGAATAATTTACTTATTGATGATTACAAAAAAATTATCAACAAATAAATTTAAAATAATGAAGATATTATTTTAAAAAGTAGCAAACTTTAAATATATGTACATACACAATTATATACACCCAGGTCTAGTTTTATGCGGATTTATTTAATGCAATTTTGAAGTTATGTGATAAAAATTATTAGATCAGAAGTCAAGCTCCGATAATGTGCTATTACTTTAAATATTATAAATTTTGCACACTCACACATCATATTTAAAGTAACAGCACATTATCGGAGTTTGACTTTCATATAATAATTTCAATATTTTCAGCACTTTATAAGATTTTATGCAATAAAGAAATTCACAATTCACTTAAAATCAGAATTTCCCTATTTTATATACACACATTAAATTTTTCAAGATTATAATGTAAATCTATTCAAACATTATAGATGTCTATACTATGCACATTGTTGTTTTTGCATTTTAAATCACATTCTATTTTTGCTTTTTTTTAAAAAAGGACATAATCAATTAATCATTTAGTGTCCACAAGTTTATTTTTAAAAGGTGAGTAACAGTGGTGGGCACAATTAAATTTGACAATTAAAAATTAAAATCTGATTTTTAATTGTAATTAATAATTTAAAAATACATAATATGCTCTGAAATTAGTTTGATGTGAAACAATACAATTTGATTTTTAAACGAAATTGAAAATTAAAGACAAAAATGAGAATTTAATTTTTAATTGTTAGTTTTAATTAAATTTTTCCCAACAGTGGTGAGTAGGTGTTTTTTTATTATCATGAGTCTGAGTTATTATTTTTATTTTAAACTTTTAGTTTACCCTAATGGAGAGAAAAAACACCCAAGAAAATGAATTTATTTGGACACAAAAATTTCAATTTTAGATTGCTTAGTGAAATGGAAAAATCAACAGTGATTGGAAAACATTTCAGTTTAGGTGAATCCACTACAAGAACAATTAAAAAAATGAAGTTGGTGCTAGTTGTATTTCCTTTTGTGACTAATCTGATGTCTCATTAATTCACAAACGAATCTGCATATTGACAAATAGCGATAGAGATTAAAATATTGTACTTGTATAAAAAATGTAAAATACTGTAAATTACACATAAAAATATATTGTTTTAAATAAAATTAAATACTGTAGTTAATAAGAAAAATAAAAAAGTTTGTCTTGTATCAATTTTTTCCAAATTTGAAATTTTTTATTAGTCATATTTTATTTCCTTATTTTTTTAATATGAATTTTACAGTAATTTTACATCGTTGCTTTGCTTTTATATGATTTTTGAAAATTACACTACCTATCTCCCATTTTTCAAGCTATGTTAAGTCTATTTTTGTGCAATTTCTTTAGTGCATGTTTTCTGAGGAACCTATCTACCACTCAAAATGAGACCCAGGTGTATATATAATTAGAATACTAAATCAAAAATTTCCATGGGCTACAGATATAAATGAAATATTATCTTGATACAAATATATACATTTTTAATAAATTATGCATGGATGTATCCTGATATTTCATTTATATAATTATAATATGTATAAACAATATTAAAATTAAATACAGAAATGTCACACCACTTTTTATTATTTTTTTAGTAACACTGTGATATATATATATAATAAAATAATGGAATTAATTTTATAATTTTCAATAAACAATTCTCTAATAAATAACACTATAACTATTTATGACATGACTGCCATCTTCAATAGTATTTATTTTTATAAATGAAAATTATGACAAATATTTATATATTGAGAAATGTAAAGCTAATTCCACTGTTTTTTTTCTTCATGTGTCATAGCATCAGCTGGGAAGCGAACCCGCTAACCTGGGACAACTACTTGTAAAGCCACCATTGCTGACCTCTTGACCACCAATGCTTGACATTGTTTTGTTTTACTATTATATATTATTGTATGTAACACTCTATACACACAAGCAACACACATGCATATATCAAGATTAATATTGAAACTGTTTGTTTGTTAAGAAAATAAAGTACTTCTTTCAAAGCACAAGAAAAAACTTTTTCAGAAAAAAGAATAGTCCATCTTCTCTCTTTACTGCAATTTTTTTCATAGCGGCTTAGCCAAAGCACTGCTAAAAAAGCATGTATATTTTTAAATCAATAATATGACTTTTAACCAAAAGACTGTTTTTTACGAGGCTCCTCATAGACATCTGATGTCACTCTAACTCAGCCGATTCTTATGCTAAAAAATTAGTTCGATAGGTTTTGAAGAGGTTTTTAAAAGTTCTGTAAGATGGTGCCCTCTTCCAACTTATTTTACAAGTAAAAAATAAAAAAAACACATTTAAACCTAAACAAAGAAAGAACATTATTTGTGATTGGTTCTTAGCAAGCTCTCAGCCGAAAAAGACATTCTGATTGGCTGGAAAGAACAAAGAAACCGCCTGATCAAAGAAAATAAAGAAAAACGCTGAGATTTTCATTTTGAATATGATTTTAAAGTATTATAAAAGTATATTTTGAGAAATTAAAATTATTTTCAGAGAGAATACTAAAAAAACAAAATTATTTTCAAAAAATATCGAAGATTTTTGTAAAAATATTGAAGAATTAGTAAAAATAAATATTTACTTTTCTATAACGTAAAAGTCGACCTTTTTGTTTATATTATAGCTTTTATGTTGCCGAAATTGAATATTTTAGAATAAATAAATAGCAATTTATTTTTGAAAGAACTTTCGTTCTCTTCATAACCTGAAAAATTAATAATATACTTTTTATAAACGTATCTGAGTTGAATTTAATATTATAGGCGAATATGTTTTAACAATAGGCTTTGTCTTCAGTTTGTGAGTTGGCCAATTAAAAGATTTGATTTTTACCTCATACAACCAATAATATAATTAGCGGTTAAAAGGTTAAAGCTATACTTTAAATTGATGTATGTTATTTTAATTGATATTTGTGAAATTTTTCAATTTACATACTGTCAATATGAACTCAAATAATAAAATATGTAAATATAAACACTCCCTGTAATTAATATTATGTAATACATAAAGCAGTATTTAAATATTAATCTCAATGTATTACATTATATACATATATATGCAGAAGAATAGATTTTAGAAATGTAACTCTCATTAGAATGAAGCATTGAAATCTTATTATGATAAGATATATTATCAGAAAATAATTAAAGATGCCAGCAAAACTTAAAACAAACTGATTATATTAATAAACATGATGAAAAATAAAGCTTCCTTCTTATGTTAAACATTTTATAAATTATGTTAACCAAAAAAAAAATCAAATTAATTAACCACCTTCACTTTTTTAATCTTATCTTTTCCAAATTTTTGAATTGTATAAAATAGCTAATAGCTTAATCACATGATAGTGACATTCAGTATATTTTCCACCACTAATATCCCCAGCAATTAGTTCTAAATCACACATTCTATCCAGAAGATGCCAGATGTCATTTAGTCAAATATTGGTGCCAAATAGTCATTATAATTGTCCACAGATATGGATAAATAAAAAAAATTACCTGTTATAAAGCTTCATATATATAAGCTTTATTTTAATATATATTTATCATATAAATAATAAGTGAAATAATTCTTAAAGCTAAAAGGGATAATTAGTAACCATTAGAAAATACCAGTAACCACATAAACATTCACAGTAAGGATAGTAATCAATATTTCCCACTGTTGTCAAGGTAACCTTCTCACCTTTTAATAGCAAGAATGGAAATCCACTCTTACTAATGGTCCATGGAATATAAATGGACACTTAAAGATTGCAACTTAACTACAGAATATGAAATATTGATACAATAAAGTTTAAATAAACCTCTTTAAATATAAAAGAAACATGTCACTGTAATGCAGACTAATAAATAGTCAATTATAACATTACAAATTACAATACTTTTAAATTGCTCATGTATTATTTAAATAATAAGTGAAATAATGCTTAAAGCTAAAAGAGATAATTAGTAATTATTAGAAAACACCAGTAACCACATAAACATTCACAGTAAGGATATTAATCAATATTTCCCACTGATGTCAAGGCAATATTCTCACCTTTTAATAGCAAGAATGGAAATCCACTCTTACTAATGGTCCATTGAATATATATGGATCCTTAAAAATTGCAACTTGACTGCAGAGTATAAAATATTGATACAATGAAGTTTAAGGAAAAATATGAAAATATAGTTTTTTATCTATAAATCTTAGTTTATTATTTTCAATATTCTAATATATAGATGTCATTTGTTTTTATCAGTGCATTTAAAATTTCACTGAATCCCACTAGGCAAGATAGGAACAAGTTTCTGTCCACTTCTTTTAGTAACTCATGGAGAGTTGTACAATCATTGCATGATAATATGCATTATACTTTTTTATTTTATCAGTGCATCATTCATGTGAACAATAGATGAACAATATACAGATAAAATCAAATACTTAATGTATAGATAAATCAACAATACCTATAGCTAATTCATGGCATGACTGCATCTTGCATCTATAATTTAAAAAATTGAAATCTTATTAATATTATATGATATTAACAATGCAAAGTGAATAGACAATCTTCAATAATTTCCCTATATATTCACAATCATAACGCCTATTTAATAAAATATACCTCTCTTATTTTATTTTTCTCAAAACATTTTCAACATACAAAATAAAAACAATACAAAAAAAAAGTCTTAACAAACATAGATTTACATCTATATTCAGGATAATACAATATTTTAAAACAATAGTTTCATGTTATAAATTATCTTTTTTAATGCTCATTTCTAATGTGACTTGATTCATTCTTTTACACCACTATTATTAACAGCATTCTTTTCATTAATAATTAACTCATCATTATTTTGTGTTATATTAAATGCAATAATAAAATGAAAACACATAGCTGATGTAAATATATCACAAACTCTAAAATTTATAGAAAATAAACGATTATATAAAAAAATTTATTTTGTGAATAGATTTAAATCTGGGTTTGCAAAAAAAACAGCTTATTTGCAAAATAAGTTAATTTTGACAGAGTTATTATTTTAATATGGAAAATAATATGAGAAAAATAAAAATAAAAAGATACATTTTATAAATATGATAAATAATTTATTAAAAAACAAAATAATTGTGTAAATATGTACTAATTATGGAAGGTTGGCTATTCACAAGGTAATGTTAATTTTGTGTGATATTAATGAGATTTTGTTTTTTAAATTCTAGATAGTAAATACAATTCAAATTAGCAATCATATAAGCTGCCTAAAGTTATTTATATATAGGTATATTGAATATTATAAAAGTAATTCTAATGATTTCTTATATATGTGTCTATATAATCTGGGTTGGATTGGAATTCAAAGCATGGAATCCATACTCCACAGACTGTTTGTGATAGAGGAATGTTCTTTAGATATTAAAGCCTAGTTGTTAATAAGCAAAGAAAATGTAAATAAACAGTCACTGGAAGTGAGACAATAAAGGGTGCCTATTTCTATAAAATTCCACAATTCATATGACCATGAGTGTTGATCTTCATTAAATTAGTCAGCAACTTGCTGAGTGCTGAGTCAGCATTGCACTCTTCCAAGTTGGGATAAAGATCACTATAGGGTGATAGGAAAATATTCATTTTTATGAGAAATGGCTAGCACATTAAGCCTATAATAAAAGTTATTTATGGAAAAAGAAGCAATTAAAAAACACTTTGTTTTACAATTCCATTTTTATTATTTTGAGTATGAACACAAGATTGATTCAGATTGGGATTGAGACCTATGTTCAGAAAAACTTTGGTGTTTTTCCTGGTAGGAATAGACATGGAAATACTCAGATCATAAAATTTTGGAGTCTCATAAAGTAATGCGTTGGAAAAAAGACACTAAGAATTAGTATTTGGAATGTAAGATCATTGAAAAGTTCTGGAAATTTTGAAAATTTGAAACAAGAATTGAAAATAAAAATCAGTGATGTTATGGGATTAAGTGAAGTGAGGTATAAAGACTGTGAGAAATAACTAGTGAATATATTATTTAATTTGGTAGTGATAAAAAATAGAATTGGCATTTATAGTGGGAAGAAAATTTGAAAGTGTATTAAAGAAAGATTATGTTGATAATACAATTATGATGAGGAGGATAACCACAAGACATAAGGATTTAGTTTTTATACAAGCTTATATGATGACTACTTGTCATAGTAATACAAATATAGATGACAGTATAAAACATGGAGGAAATAATATGATGAAAGGATACAAGTCAGGCATATTGCTGTTGGATTATTGGAATGCTATGATGGGAGGAAAGATAAGAAGGAATAATTATTGGGGATTATGATATTAGAAAAAGAAATGAAAAAGGTAGTTTCCTTGTGGAATTTTGTAGAGAGATTAATTTTGTAGTGCAAACACTTAGTTTAGTACTCTTCCAAGAAGATTGTATACTTGGAAAGTTCTATATGATTGACAAAGATTTCATATAGACTATATGATACAGGATATATGTATGAATACTAATAAGAATTTATATACTTTGCCTGATGCTAATACACTCTGTTCATAATATGGCTATGAATAAATTAAAATTAAAAAGAGATGAAATGAGGGAAAAGATGGATCTTGGGGTAAATTAAAAGAAATAGAGAAAGGAAGATTTAGTTTCATATGTGAAAACACAATAAAGAGGACTGACAAAAATGAATATAGAAATGATTCTGATAAACATTGGTGTAGTATTAAAGAGGAAATATTAAAAATGACAAAAATATGATAGAAATTATTTAATTATGGAAAACTAATAACTTTGAATAACTATAGGTATGTTGCAAAAAAATTATCCAGAGAAAATGGAAAAAATGTTAACAAAAAAGGAACAAGGAGTATATACAAAAACTAATAATGTGCTAAGAAAAGAAATAAATTTAGCAAAAGAAAAATAGTTGGAACAAGTTTGCAGAGAGGTGGAAATGTTTCAATAGGTAAAAATAAATAATTTGGTATTTGATAGAAGTAGAAATGTAATTTAGGAAAGCAAGAAATGGTTAATTAGTAAAATATCTGATAGGAATAGAAAGAGATTAACTGACAGAAATGATATATTGAGAATGAAAAATATCTTCATTATCTATTTAGACAAGAAAATGATGCAATTGATTATGAGCTTGAAAATCAAGATATTGAAGTAAATGAATAAGTATAAATATTTTGATAGAAAAAGCAATTAAATCAAAAAAATGAAAAAAATGATAAATCAGTCAATTTTGATGCAATATGTATTGAATTTTGGAAGAAATTACTTTGCAATTAGATATATAGTGATGGAGTTTATCTTAACGATAGTTTAAAAATTATAATGATTCAAATTTCTAAAAAGAAAACTGTTAAATGTGAAGATGATTAAACTATAAGTTCATTATGGTATACTTCAGAAATACTACTGAGAATTTTAACTCCAATAATTTATGGAAAATTAGAATATTATTTTGAAGAAAAAACAATTTGATTTTCAGAGAGAGAAAAGCACAAGAGGTGCTATTGGTGTTGTTAGGACAATTGCAGAGAAATATACTGAAAAAGATAAAGGAATTGATATATGTTTTATGAATGTGGAATAAGGATATAATCTGAAATAAACTTATTATTATCTTTCAAAGTAAAAGAGCATTTTGGAAATAGATAGGATTAATTTAAAATATGTATACTGATCAGAGAATAAAAATTAAATTAAAAAATAATGAGACTGAAGAAATGAGTATATAAAGAAGAGCTAGGTAAGAATGCTGCATGCACTTCTGTTTTTTAATGTTCTATTTAGAATACATGCTAGCTAAATATGAAGATGATGGAGATAATATTGGAGATAGAATAATAAAATGTATATGATTAGCATACAATACAGTTCTTATAACTGAGGATGAAAAGAATCTCTACAATATTAAAAAAATTGAAGAAAGATTATGTGTTTATGGATATTAAAAAATAAAGAAATACTTATTGATGTTTAAGGTGATATATTTCAGTTGATGAATGTATTTATATAGTTGTATAGTTGGTTAAGTAAGGATAGAAAAACTGAAGTTAAAAGAAAAATAACATTGAGAAATCAAGCATTTATTAGTAGAAAAAAATATTTTGTGGATGTGTGTAGAGAGATTTAAGAAAAAAGATGAATTAAATGCTATGTATTAAGCATATTATTATATAGATGTAACACATAAACATTGATGTAAAAGAATTAAGAACTTATTAAAGACTTTTGAGATGTGATCATGGAGACAAATGAAAAAATTAATTGGCTAAATAAAATGGCAAATAAGCATATTTTTGAAAGAGTAAATAAAAAAGGTTGATTGAGGAAATTAGAAGTAAGAAGAGAAATTGGATTGAATATATATTAAGAAAAAAGAATAGTTTACTGGAGGATGTTTTGGATGAAATGGTGAATAAGAATAGGAAGAAAGAATGAAGAAATGTAGAAAGTGATAAATTAGCTGTGTGTCATTGCTCTCTGGACCTGTCCATAGAACAGACCATGATTTATTGATATATTACAATGATAGTATTAATAATAAGAAAAAAAGTTTTATTAATAAAGTTAATACATTTTAGCCAAGAGAGAAAATCAATTGAAAATTTTAAAAAATTACACATTTAACAAGGGGAAAAAATAAAAATTGAATGCTATGGGCACATCAAAAATTATTGTAAATTTTATAAATTTTATATAACCTATGGTCTATTTTAGAATTAAAACTGTAGCATTAACTGTTATATAGTGTTTTAGGAGAAAAGCATTTTCAAGAAAAAAACGACCCTAAGCATTTTTGTGGCCTTATTATTATTTTTTTTTAAAAAGAATTATTTGACCAACTTTAAGAATTTAAACCCAATTTTCCTTTATAGTTAAAAATAAATAAAGGTAATTAAAATTCTATAAAACAATATTCATTAAAATTTATATTTACTGAATTGTAAAGAAAAAGAAGGAACTATATTGTATTTTTAGTGGAAGTTAAATTGTTGTCCAGTCACTTATTTATAATAGTCATAACTATTTTAGATATTATTTGTGAAAGATTATTTAAATTGACCTATGAATTCGAAATTGGATATTATAAAATGGACTCTGTTTATTTGTAAAAAAAATTAATAACTACATAATGATATTTTTAAGCATACAAACTATTATTAACAGATAATAAAGACAAAATAATTTTAATTAATGTGCTTTTTTATTACTAATTTATTAATTAAATGAGTCATTAATCTGTAGTATGGAAGAAAGGAAAACACAAGCTATGCATAAGTAGAACAATGGAAGAAATACATAAGAGATGAAAAAGAATAGTAGTTAGTTCTAATCTAATTTTTTTATTTCTGCAGTTATAAGTGAAACAACTGATGAGTAAAATAATTCAATTATTAGCTGCTAGGATTTGAAAACATCAGTAAGACTATCCTAAGAACTAGAAGGAGTTATTCTTGAGAAGTTAGTCAAATTAGCCTGAGATCACTTTTAAACGTGAGGAAAATCAGCATTGACAAATTGTAAGTTATCATTGTTTATCAATTATAGCTCCAAGAGATCATTCACTAGTATTTTCAATTATAAAATAGCTTGCTAATCTCTAATCTTGAGTTATCACTGTTTGGAAATATGACCACCTAAAAAGAAGGATGCACATCCATAAACATATCTTACAACTTGCCTATTGTTGTCCTACAAAAAATTTAAAGCAATTTTATTCATTTCTGATTTGTATATATAAAAAAAAATTAAACAAATCCGAGAAGTCCTGCAATGTCATCTGAAACATAAGAACAAATAAATGATTTTAAAAGATGCAATTAAAAGATGTAGACTATTATAAAAATATTATAGTTATAATATTTTATATTTCAGTTTTGAATATAAGCCAAAAATGACAATAAATATAATATTTTTTAAAATAAAAAATAATTAAAAATTAAAGCATGAGTGTTAAAATGGAGACATGAATTAGTAGTTAATATCAGAAACTAAAGCAAATGGAATCTAAGCAAAATTAATCAAATGTAAAAAAAAAAAATACCACATTGAGTTGAGTTGTTAATATCAAAACTTTTAGAAAAAAAATTGAGAGTTTATTGAATAAACAAACAAAAATTAGTGTAATTACTGTGTGCATATGAAAAGTTATGACATTAAAACATTAGATTAAAAAAATAAGTGACCAAATATCTCTCTGAAAAAAAAAAAAAAAACATTTTCCATGAGAAATTTAAAAAATATATGTGAAAAATAATAAGAACATTACTCAAATAATAAATTATTGCAATAAAACGAATAAAAGTTGTCAAAAATAAATATTTTTGCATAATAAAGATGAGATTAATATAAAAGTAGAAAATTTGAGTGAGATATGGTAGTGAGATTTAAATCTAAGAAATCTATCATAAGAAATGCACATACTGCTAAAAAAATTTAAAAATTATTATTTTATAAAATAATCAAAAAGAAATTAGAAATCTGTACTTTCACTGTTAAAATTTTACCCACTTTTGTTTAACCAGTGCAATTAATTTATTTAAAGTTTGAGAATTCTGGTAAATTTTCAATAATATATTTTGACTTAGACAAATTGGCAAAAAAAATACAGAATTGTTATACACAATATTGTTAAAATATTTTTATCAAAATAGATTCAATACAAAATATTTAAAAAATAATTTCATAGTTTCTCATGCTAGTGCAAGAGTGGTAATAGGTTATAAATGAGAAGAATTGAATTTATATAACAAAAATCCCCATATCATTGCCTGATACATATTATTTGAAACTTATTTTATATTATTTCGTATATAAAATTAAGCAGCTATTTAAAGTGTTTATGGACTAAATAATTTATATTTTACATCAAACCAATAAAAATGAAGGTAAATTATTTAAATTTTTCAAGAACCTGAACTAGAGAGAAGTTGGAAAAATGGATTAAGTCTTGAATTCAAAATTATTTTAAGATCAGCCAACAAACATATATTGAAATTTCCCAATTTTATGTACTTTTCATTTAACAGTAAATTTTCATAGTTGATTAGTCATCTTTGGAGCAAATTTTTATTAGATGATTTAGATTTTAACAACAGATAAGTTATAAAAAAACAATACTAATTTCTGAAATGCTAAAAAAAGATGTTTATAGGTTTTTAGAAAAATTAATAAAGTAATAAGTTACATTTTTTAATATACATATTTTGTTAAAGATAATTTATTTATATAATATCCTTTAAATAATTAATTATAAAAATAACTATATTAGGTTGTTAAATTGCGATAATTAAAATTAAAAATTAATAATAAAAAATTAAAAAAATTATGAATTTATTTATGAAATAGTGTGAAATTATTTTTTGTGAGCTATTAAAAAAAATTGAAAAATTTTGATAAGTTATTTATTTAAATAATGACTTTACTGATTTCTTAAACCATGTAAAAAATACCTTGAAAAATTCTTTAAATCAAAACATTCTTAAAATGTTTAAGAATATCATTTTTTTTTTAATATAACTGCCATAAGTTCTGAAAAACAAAGAATTTTGCCAAATCAATATCATTTATAGCAATTGATTAATTTTTTCCAAGTGCATCTAACTTGAAAAACATAAATTTGCTTGATTTTCCCATTGGATTCATGGAATATAATAATATAATGCAATGTTGGATAAAAAATGAAAAAATACATATGATAAAATGAGTTCTCATTATGATAAAGAGTAATTGTATTAAATAAATAGTATGTAGTTTCAATTTTATTTTTCATTGTTTTATGTTATTTATGCCTTATTTTATTTATTTATACATAAAAAAAAAAAACAAGATAAAGGCATGTTTAGTTTGGAAGCAAGCTCAGGTTTTTATTTTTGAAAAGTTATTTTCTTTAATATTAAGTATAGATTGTTTTTCTGTTTTTTTTTATAGTTTATTTAAAATCAAAATATCAGATAATCTTTTAATTATAAAATCTTAATTAAGTAACATCAATTATAGTTTTTTTAACTGATAAGTATTTTGTTTATTTAGGTAGATATAAAATGAATTTTTTATAATTTTTTTTCTAATTCTTTTTTTAAAGTACAAGCCAATAATTCATAATTCATTTATATTTTTTTGAATTTAAAATTTTATACATTCAATTTTATACATTCAAATATCAGCCTTTTTAAGCTAATTGTGCATATGCTTTGAGAGTGTTAATAATAAATGAATACTTTCTCACCAATACAAGATATAGTATTTATGCAGGAATAAAAGGAATCCTCTTATTCCTACAACTCAAATGCTTATATATGAGCAAATCTGAAGTACTGGCAAGTAAAGCGTGAGGAGGGAACAGTTCCATCCTCACGCTTTACTTGCCAGTACTTCAGATTTGCTCATATATAAGCATTTGAGTTGTAGGAATAAGAGGATTCCTTTTATTCCTGCATAAATACTATATCTTGTATTGGTGAGAAAGTATTCATTTATTATTAACACTCGCAAAGCATATGCACAATTAGCTTAAAAGACTGATATTTGAATGTATACAATTGTAAACATACTCTATATAAAATAAATACTTATTTACATTCAATTTTATTAAATATATATTTACTGTTTTTTAGACTAACTAAAAAATATAAAAATTTTGAATCTGACACATTCATATATTAAAATAGTACATCAATATAGGATCTCCCTGGATCATAAATACAATAACTCTATGCACTAAATATTACACACTTTTATATAAAGTCATCCTGTAGTTATTCTTCTACTATTAAAACAATTTTTTATTTTGAATTCAACATATTTAAATCATACACTTATTAACTAAAATGCATAACTATATATAATTATCATCAGTAGAATACTTTCCATAGAATAACACAATGATAAAATGTCAGATTCTGGAGTTTAAGATCCTCACATTAATATCAGTGCTAGCAGTTCTGGCACTTTATAAATCCCTAAGCAATAAATTCATTTGATTATTTTATCAGTAGGGTAACTTTTGGTTTGATTTTAAGATTCTCAACTATTTCTATTTAGATGACTCCTAAAACTTTTTTGATTTCAAATGAATCCATTACTAAAGAAGTAAAAAAATTCTTTACATGTGCTGCATTTTTAAACAACACTTATTCACAACAATTGATTTTCAATAAGCATAGAAATAATTAATAATTATTTTTTTATTTATTAAAAATCATTACATATTGAATGGCTTCACCAAAGGACTTGAAATACTTAGTAGAAGCCATTAGCACCTCTTTCCATATCTACATGAATATGTTTAAAATGTAATAATATGCATTAGCTGTAATTGTATTGATTGTAATTTTTAGATAGATCTATATTATGTTTTTCATAATAAACAAAATAAATATAAAGAAATTCCGTTATAAACATATCATTAAGATATAAAATTGCATCAGAACCACTGCGCTCTAATCAGATGTATTGAATATTGCTGATTTATTAATTGTACTGATCTGAAACACATTCACAAAAAAATGACCGCACACATATAAAAAATTAATTAGATTCCTAAAAAATAAAACACACTATTTATATAATGAATTTTATTGATAAATTAAAAAAAAAAACAATTTATATGTACATTTAATTAAACAAAAATATTGATTCTATTTAGATAACTTTTACTGATAATGACACAATAACTTTAATATAAATATATACATAAACGGTTGTTTGTCCTACAAATATAAACAATTACGTATTTAAACACTTGTAAACCACACAAATAATTTTTTATCATATATATGTTTAATTTTGATGTATGTATAGTCGTATTTATAAAAAAGAATGTCACAAAAAAGTAATTTATTCCAAAAAATTTTAAACAATGAAAAGATCATTTAGAAAAAAATCTCCAAAATTTATTAAAAATCGTAGCTAACGTTTACAAACTATAATTTTAAATGTTTTCAAATTGCAGGTATGAAATTTCTTTTCATAAAGTTACAAACTGCATTTGAATATGTTACTTGAATTTAATTACTAGAATTTTTTAAAAAAGCGAATTCTTAAAAATCAATTTACTTAATGTACACATTAACACTGAAAAAATGTAGTTTTCTATTTTGAAAGTGACAGCTGACTCTAAAAAAGTAATAAAAGAATTACTTCAAGTTTAATCCTAAAATATAAAAGATGTTAAGAAAGTCTCACGGGAACAATTTACTTTTTATCTTTAATAATATATACAAACATGTTAAAATTTAAAATTATATTTTAAAAAATTATTTATAATTTTTATTTTAAATTATTCAACAAAATATCTAATAAAATAACAAAATTATTTAATTTATATAAAAGACCTTTTGAATTAGGATCATTTTGCAAAATCATATTGAGAGTGAGAGATTTCGGTTGTATCTATAGAAAAGAGTGAAAAAGCTGTAGCATATAGCAAGGATATGGATGGATTAGATGAAGCCAGTAAGTACTTTATGATTTTTTTTCAACAGATTTTTATGAATTGCAGAAATATTACTCAAATATAACTAATAGTAAACGGAATATTGACATTTTTTGAAAGTTAATTATTGCTATAAAATGGTAGGTACTGCAAAATAAGTTTTCTTTTAATTTCATCAGAACAATTTCTGTAAAAAGAATACTTTATAAAGATGTAAGTAGTGAAAAAAATAATATAAGCTTTAATACAACTACTAATAAGTAGATGAAAAAATGGATTAATATTATTATATAATATTTGTGACGGATATGTCTACTATTTGATGTTGATATTTTTAACATTTTAGCAAGTGATTAAAAGCTTATATGCTCATCTTCAAAATATGTAGATCAAATTGTTTTAACAGCTTTATATTTTAGCATAAAAACTACTACATTAAAAAAATCAATCCAGCAGCATTTAATTTCCTTTTGTCAACCTGTAAATTACATTTTCTAACATGTGGATTTATTAATTTTATTTTAATTTTGTTTCTTTAAAATATTTTTTTTATTTTAATGACAAAATCAAAACAATTTGTTTAAATTTATATATAATTTTTGTTTAATAGTAATTTAATTTACTTTCGACTTTATAAATCTTCACGCGCAGGAAAAGAATCATGCATAGAAGATATTTTACAATATCCAAATATATATGAACCACTATATAAAATAAAATTAAATATCTCAATTTAAAACATTTATAGAAAAAAAATAATACATTATTCTAAGAAAAAATTATATGTTCATTTCTCAGAATCTAATATATGTCATCATCATCATCATCACCAACCATTATCAATCCACTGCAGGATGAAGGTCTCTCCAAGTTTAATCCATCTTCTCCAATCTTTAGCTTCTCTTCTCCACAACACCCCTGCACATTTTCTTATTTCATCCATCCATCTCACATGTGGTCTCTTTCTGGGTCTTTTACAATCTCTTGGAATCCAGTTTAAAATTTCAATTGTCCATCTATTATCATCTCTTCTAGCAATATGTCCAGCCCAACTCCATTTCAATCTTTTAATTTTTTCAATAAGGTCAGTAACACCTGTTTGTTGTCTTACCCATACATTGCGTTTTCAATCTCTTCTTGTTACTCCCAACATACCTCTCTCCATACTCCTTTGAGTGGTCTGAAGTCTCTGTATTGCTCTTCTATTAAGTGTCCAAGTCTCAGATCCATAAGTAAGAACTGGTAAAACACATTTGTTAAAAACCATCCTTTTCAAACACATAATCATATTTCCTTTTAGTATCAAGTTATTTCTACCAAAAGCACTCCAACCAAGTTTAATTCTATGATTAATTTCATCCATTATGTTTCCATCTGTATTAATAATCTGACCAAGGTATTTGTAACTGTTAACTTCTTCTAATTCTTCATAATCAATCTTTATTTTCATATTTTGAGCAAATCGATTAAACATTACTTTAGTCTTTTTAACATTTATCTTTAGTCCTACTTTTCTACTTTCATCTGCTAACTCCTGCAACATTTCCTGCAGCTCTGAAGCATTAATTGCAAAAACAACTACATCATCTGTGAAATCTAAATGACTTAAATACTCTCCATTTACTTTCACTCCTTTAGTTTCCCATTTTAATCCACAAAATACTTCTTGCAGCACTGCTGTAAAGAGTTTTGTAGATATGGAGTCATCTTGTCTTACACCTTTCTCAATGTTGATTTTTTCAGTATCATTATGTAATCTAATTGTCGCTGTTGCATTTTTATAAATATTCTTTAAAATATGACAATATCCTGGATCTATACCTTGATGATCCAATGCTTTAATCACTGAAGAAATGTGTATAGAATCGAATGCCTTTTCATAATCTACAAATCCAAAACATAATGACAACTCATATTCGTTTGTCCTTTCTATGACTTCTCTCAATACCTGGATATGATCTATTGTACTAAAACCACTTTTAAATCCAGCTTGTTCTCTTGGTTGGTGGAAATCCAAAGTTCTCTGTAGACGGGTTGTAATTATCTTGGTAAAAATTTTATATAAAACTGATAAAAGGCTGATAGGTCTGTAATTTCTAATATCTTCTTTATCACCTTTTTTAAATATTAATATTATTACTGCATTCTTCCAATCTTCCGGTACATCTTTATCATTTAGACATTTGGTATATAACTTTGCTAAAATTGTTTCTATTTCTTCACCTGCTTCTTTTAATATATCAATTATAATTCCATCATTTCCTGGAGCCTTTCCTTTCTTCATACACTTAATTGCATGTCTCAATTCTTCATTTAAAATTCTGGGCAATTCGGAAGATGTAATAGATATAGGAGGTACTTGTTCTTTATTACTATATAATTCTTGATAAAAATCTTCTACCAATTTCATGATGTCATCTCTCTTTTTAGTAATAATTCCATCTTTTTTTCTTATTGCAGATATAAATTTCCTACCAATACCAAAATGTTGTTTAAGATTTTTGAGACTTTTATTTTCTTCTACAGCTTTCCTTGCTATTTCACAGTTATACTTTCTTATATCATTTTCAACTCTTTTCCGTACCATTTTACAAAATTCGAGATATTCAATTCTTTTTAATACATCATTTTTGTATATCTTCATATTCCTTCTTTTCTTCATAAATTCTCTGTCTCAGTAGAAATTTTATTAGTCAATTGCTGCTTTTTTCTACCAGCTATGTTTGTTGCAGTTTTTAAAAGTGTATCAGTTATTTTCATATTAATTTCATTCAAATCTGAATCATGTTCAAAATCTCCTAACACTTGAAACCTATTTGTAAGTTCTAATTTAAATTCATTAGAATGTTTCTGAAGATTAGGAATATCAACTGTAAATATTGTTTTTCTTAATAATTTTTGTCTCTCTAGTTTTACATTAACATGTAACTTACACCTTACTAATCGATGATCACTTCCTGTGTTAAATTTATTAAGAACATTACAATCTTGAAATATGTATTTTTTGTTAGACAAAATATAATCCAATTCTGCTGTACCTTCGTTTGGATGCATCCATGTCCGTTTCCTTTTAACATTTTTTTCAAAAAATGAATTCATAATATAAAGTTTTTCTTTTTCTGCAAACTCCACAAGTCTATGTCCTCTCTCATTTCTATTACCATAACCAAAATTACCTACAGCAGTTTCATCTTTCATTTGTCTACCAATTCTAGCATTAAAGTCTCCCATAACAATTTTAAAAGGTTGTTTACTCTGATCAAAAGCCTTTTGTACATCCATATAAAAATCTTCTACTACTTCATCACTATGAGAACTTGTTGGGGCATAAACCTGAATTATCTGCATTTGGTATCTGCTATTAAGTTGTATAACTAATCTTGCCACTCTGTCTGATACACCATCAATCTCCACAATATTGTTCTTCCACTTTTTATTTATAATGAATCCTACTCCACTTGTATTTCCAATATGTGTGCCTTTATAATAGAGAATATGTCCACTTTTTAAATCAATTGTTTCTTCTTCTTTTCTTCTAACTTCACAAAGTCCAATAATGTCCCATTTAATATAAGACAGTTTTTCTTCTAATTCTTGCAATCTTCCTTCACTTGAAAGTGATCTGCAGCTGTAAGTACCTAAATAAAAAGTCGTCATCAAATGGCAGCCTGGGTCCGCAATCAGGGGATTCTTAGCACCCTCCACCTTTGGCCATCAACCACTGCCTTGGTTGGTGACTTTACAGCCTCCTGGGAATAAGGGCCATGCTTTATTTTTGTCTATCATAATTGTATATATGTATGGGAAAAATATTTATCATTTACACAAACATTCATTCTGCCTTATTAGGCACTGAGAAGAAAGACCATGGTGTTTCGTGATCTTAAACTCAGAGGTAAAAAGCCAATAAACTCACCATGCTGGCTAATGCGTGTTGGTGAGCATCCCATCCATGTTCGTATACTATATGAATAATCACATAGTAATAACAGCTGCAACGACAAGAACATATGGAGTGGACATTAGGAATTTGCCTTGCTCAGTTCCTTTAAGGCCTCCAAGAGGAATCAAAGGATCTCCTTTCAGTTAATAGCAAACTCCTTTCTGGAGTGATTGACTAGACTGGTTTGGATCTTGGCTGTTAGGGTAGGATGGTTTTTTTATACAAAGAAATATATGTACATATTGTTATATTGCCTAAAAGTATTTTTCTATTTTGTATAAAAAAAATAATTTTGAGCCTAACATATATTTTTGCTTCAGTTATATGTTTTAATAGTAAAAAAAAAATATTATTTGCTTCAAGTCTATCAGCCATATGAGTGCTTGCAGAAAAATTTATCCAATATAACTATTTTTTATAAGAATATGGGCAATTTAGAGATAATGAAGAACCTACAAAATGAATATGTTAAAATATAGTAATAATAGTATTTTTTAAAATTAATTATTTTTTTCTTATTATCATTTATTATAAGATAGTACATATTAATAACAGCAAATACAAACAATACTACTACTACTACTACTACTACTACTACTACTATTACTACTACTACTACTACTACTACTACTACTACTACTACTACTACTAATAATAATAATAATAATAATAATAATAATAATAATAATCATCATCATCATCATCATCATTGAATATGTAAATATGTTCAGTAAAATTTTAGATATTTATCAACTACAAATGAAAATATAAACTATTGCTTAAATTAAAGTTTCGCTATGTATAAAGTATGAAAACTATATATTAAATCAAAAAAATAATAAATAAATCAATAGTAAAGATTTCATGTGTATAAGAAGAAAAAAAAATATATTTCTCTCAGTTAACTTTTATACACTTGTGCATAAAAGAATGCCATATATTTAAAATAGATATTATTAAAATAATGCATAAAATAAATTAAAAGTTTTGAAAATATTTAATATATATATACAAGGGTATGATGCAACAATTATTTTTATTTATTTCTTTATTGAAAATGATAATTTTTTGTAATTGAAAATTTTAGGTATTGTGTGTCCATTCATGGCCAATAAATATAAAAACTTAATGAGTAATATGGGTATACAGATTAATCTATATATCTAAACAAACTATAGGTTATAATTTGCTAGCATTCTCTTTCAGATCCGTATAAATACACATTAATGACCATCCTTTATAAAGGTACTGATGATATTTACAAATATTATTTTCAAATACAAATAAAAGCAATATATATTCTTTAAATCAGAATAACCATTATTTTTGATTATTACAAATAATGTACTGGAATCTAAACTCAAAATTAAATACATAATAAATAAAAAGACATTGTTTTTCCTTTTTATATAAGTGCCTTACAAACAAAATAAATCAATAATTTAACTATACCACATATCTGCTATTTATGTCCCATTAATTTATTTTTTACACTTATAACTAATATCACTAGATTTCGGCTAAAACTTATTAACAAATTTAAATACATAATTGGTAAAAATGTATTATTTTTTTTCCATTTAAGTATCACACAAGCACAAAGGTCCAATAACAATCACACACATACTTTGCTATTGGACTTTTAGCTCATTAAATCAGTTCAATCAGATATTAGAGCTTGAGACAAGAGTGATAAACTAAAGCAGTATGTCAAAACTAGAGATGAAGAATCGAATAAAGAAAATCAGTTTTGTTTCAAAAAGAGAATAAACAGAAATAGAATCTAAGAACCAAAATAATAATGATTAGGGTTATTAATTAAGAAGGCCTTTATCTTATATTTTTACTACTTTACATATCATTTTCATAGTGATCTGCCTTAGAAGGCTTATTTTACATTTTTTAAACTTATTATTAAATCACTGTTTATTACTAAAGGTACATAGAAAACAGTAAGTTATCTAAAATTTATAGTTGGATTTTTTTTTATTAGTGCACATACACAAATATCTGCCAGATATGAAATCATTATATATGTAATCACTTTCCTCATGGACAAATAAATTATACTGAATATTTGACCATTATAGTAAATAACTTTCTCATGTTTTCATCATCAAACATGAAAATATCCCTCTTGCTTAATCTGTGTTCAAATCTGGATTTCAAATATGTAGATAGATATGAAAGTGATAGACCTGTGCTTTACATAAATAATTTAAAAAAAAAAAACACTAAGAATTTTTAATTTAATGATTTTTCAGCATTTTGCAAGACAGAAATTATATGTATGTGTATGCAGACAAAATATATTAGACTTCATTAAATCTAAATTGATTTAAATAATTTAAAATAAAATATTTTGTTAATAATTAAACAATTGTAAAGTTATTTTATAATTAGGTGGGTGGAAATGACATTATAACAAGGGCCTTTAAGAAGATTGAATTTCTATGCTTATGCATATGATTATGCTTTGATTCTTCATTCACTAATCCTCTCTTGACCATCAGAGACAATGTTAAAATATTATGTCAGATTAGAAAAGCCCACTATCTGTTTCATTCTAAACAAGTAAGTTTAGTTTTATTATAAAGTATAGAAGTTGCCATAATGTACTAAACAACAATTACACTGATCATTGTATTCAATTATATGTGACCTGTACTCTGCCTAATTTCAAAAGAATCTATAGCTTTGAGAAAAAGATCAGCTATTATTAAGCAAAAAACCCATTGAATAAAATAAAAATGTGTATTAATGAAGACCATTTCAATCAGTGAGAATGATCCACAAGTTTTGCAGAATACCAGCAAACATAGCTGTATTGCACCTACCATGCTGTAAAGAGTCTACAGATATGTGAATTCAGAACACAAAGCTTTAAAGATGAAAAGGGTAATTTGTATGAACATTAATTAGATACTATTATGACTTTTATTTCACTAACATAAGATATTTAATCTATATAAGTATATATGAGTTCCATCTAAAAATTTGTATAAATTGTTATGATTTATTTTACATTTTTTAAGTATTATTTTAATTAATTATTTTAAAACAAGAGTTAATAATGATAATTTCCACTAGCTTTCAATGTATTAAATAGACATTAATGTAAATAATGCCGATTAATGACCTCTGAATAGTGTAAAAGGCTGCAGAGACGAATTTAATAAATTAATAAAGATTATTTTCATAGTTATAAAAGTTTACAGTTTTAAGAAAAATACCCTCATAGGTGTTAGGCGTAGATAGGCATGGAATGGGATATCTATGTGTATTAAATTTTCTTGAGATAATGTACTATTATTTCAGGTTGATTTATGAATATATATATATATATATATATATATATGAATATCCAGAAAATGACGGTAGAGCAGATGCTTTTTCCTGCCTCTTTCACTCAGTGATTTAGGTTATTATTATTTGATAGATGCATATTCCTTCTGTATATCACATGTTACATAATTCTTTGATTGTTCATAAACAAGTGTAAAGCAGGTGCTTTTTTCTGCCACTCACACTTATTGTATTATTATTGTTGTTCACTGTATTCGATCACTAATTCCAAATAGATATGCGATTCCTATCCAGGAATTTGATGAAATTTATTTGATTATTATTAAAACGGACACAAAAGAGCATCTGACTCATTTGATATTTAATTTCCCTTATTTGAGCAACTTAGTAATTGTTTTTTAAGCACTACAGCCTGAAGGGAATTATGTTAGTCTAGTTCTGTTAATAGTAGTTTATTAAAGAATTTTAGCATATTCTAAAGATTATAAGATCAATAAGCCTTAAAACTGAGTTATATTAATAGATATTAGTAACTACAATTGGTCTATGCAACAACTCTAATCTGCACATGGACTATTAAGATGCACAGGGCTACATATTGTCCATTCATAATGAAGCTGTAATTGCTAATCATATTAATTGTTCATCAAATTATTGAGAGCAGTTAAATAAGACAATAGATCATTAAGTGTTATTGTTATTCTAAAATCAATCTCATGTAAAAACCAAGAGATTGATGTTTCTTGAGAATTTTTGTCTATAGTGTTATTTGTTTTGGCTATGTAATTAAATTGTAATTTCTTATTATTCTAGCATTTGTCATTTATTTGCAATCAATAATGGTAATTAAAATAGCATAGTCTTTTGCATTTAAATGAGTTTAGTGGAATATAAAAAGAAAAAGTTTTGATCATGTGATATTGGAATGTGGATTTGCATGCAAATTATTGGGCAATTTTCATGTTCATTATAATATATATGAAAAAGAAACTGTGCATATTACTAGCTGAAAATTCAAATATAATATTTCAAACCACCCTCACAAACATTATGTTATCTCAGCAAAGTGGCCTGTGAATAAATATTGCTTGAATTTCAAACAACATAGACAAAAGGTAAACTTTTGAACTGTATTCTTCAATGTTGTTATTTATTGAACATGTTGTTAAATATAGAAATATAAACATATTCAAACAAAAAGCATGAAATTTTAAATTAGCAATAATCATAAATTGCTAATAAATAAACATGCTTAATTTATTTTTACAAAGAAAGATTAATATATTAGTCATTTTTAATCTTTGCAATCTTTTAACATTAATACATGTTTGAATAACTTTGTATTTCTATATTTAACACCATTGCGACATATAGATCAAGAGATTACCTCTTGGCCATGCTGTTTAAAATTTAGAATATATTTTTATAGGATGGCATTGCTGAAAAATTTAATTTTTGGAGAGAGATTATATATATATATATATATTGTAACCCTTACATATCGGGCCAACCACGTTGTGGCGCCAAAAATTTGTAACCCTCTAAAGTGTGGTCAACTACATAATATCACCAAAACATCAGTGCACTGAGAATCGTAACCTCGATCACTGATCAATTCCCGCTACACATTGTCAGCTATTAAGAGCTGTATCCAAAAGCATATTATGCTATCTATTTTATGCACCAAGGACCACAACTAACATTTAGAGCAACTTACCATAGACCAAACTAATGATCTAACATAAACTTTTATGATTTAATTTGATCGCAGCCAGGGTGTACCGTGATGACCTATCATAGTAGTATGATAAAATACAGTAAACAAATTATAAGTGCAATGTTATTATTTTACAAACCTTAATTTGAGATTTTTATTGTATGAGACCCGATGGACGACCATGTACAAGATGGTATAATTTGTGGAAATACATAATATTATGAAATTTTAAACCATCTATATGATTTTTAATACAAATGCTAGTCCAGGTAAAGCTTTGCAATAAATAAACATAAATACTTGGGTTCTTTTTTTTATAGTTTACTATATCACTGAGACTCTTTTTATAATGACAAATGACAATTTAAAATGTTAAGTAAATATTTTCAATCATATCATTATTTGGTAAATCTGTTTACAGGTTTAATAATCAATTTGTATTGTATACTAGATCAACTACGCAAAGCCAAAATGATGGAAAAGGTAAATGGGATTTTATTGTACCCCACACATCATAAACTACCAAAGACTAAAAGCATCCAAATGTTTTTTCAAAATATTACTAAACTCTTATATCATGTTGACAATGGTATGTACTTCAATGTATGCTCTATCCAAGGTTTATGATTTCTGATTTAAGAATGACACATAGCAACGGCACAGTAAGTTTAATTATAAATCAACATTTATTTACAAATTTATGAATAATAAATAATTAATTCCAATGTTATAATTAAAAAAACATAAATAAACAAATAAAATAAATAAATTATAATTCCATTGACTTTCTTCACTAACATATCATAGGTACGGTTTTAAAAACCTAATCATACCTTATTTCAATTTGATATAATGAATCTTGAGCAAATTATACTAAATTCAACATCAACTCATGAAATATTTAACGTCATTTCCAGATTCAATAAATCCACACCGTAAACTTATAATAATATAATAAATAATATTATATCTGTAGGATTTAGCTATAATGTAATCATTAAATAAAATGAAAATTTAAACTTACACTCCGGTAAATAATAATCAACCGACAGTTAATTATTATGAAGTAACTTGAATAGAATGTCCTGCTACAATTTGACAATCTAACTTATGAATTATACTTAAAAATGGAAGAAGATGATTTAGCAGATTAACTAAATACTTTGCCCAACTTATATCTATGAAGTAAAACATATTCCTGTGGATGCGTTCATCTACACATAGGAATTAAATAATACTAAACGCTTTGTGGATTGATACACCATCATAAAGTAATACGTATAATTACACAATTCTGCGGATTAACCACCAGGGCTGGAATGAGTGTAAAATACAAAAATGGCAATTAAATAATCTGCGGATTAACCACTGGCACAGATTAATGCCTTTCAACATTATAAAACAACATTACTATTTACTTCACATTAAAGTGCAAAATCATCCTCCTCAGTTATTCTGATCATTCATAAAACACTAACACTTTAGCAAATGTGGGTTCTTGCATAATAAAATGTTACACTAATCAGGACAACTAATGTACTAACTTATCTTGCTTAAAATAAAACATGTGTAATGCAATATAAGTAATATTAGTATAGGAATATAAATCTGGAAAGACTCACAAAATACCTCATAAAGATTGATACATCTCATGAATTCATTTAGTACCTTTCAAGCCCTTTTCGCAAGCACTATTCTCTTGAATAGATATTTTATTCAACCCCTATTAATTTAAACTTAATAAAATATAACTTATGAACTTCACATGCAAGCCCATATAATGATAAAATTAAAGTAATGAATTATTAATCAAATACATAAAATCTAACAGGTGTGTGTATGATATAAATTAAATGTATAGCATTTTATCGTTCAATACATGAATTCCAGCAG
Source organism: Epiperipatus broadwayi (assembly GCA_028023455.1). Classification (NCBI taxonomy): domain Eukaryota; kingdom Metazoa; phylum Onychophora; class Udeonychophora; order Euonychophora; family Peripatidae; genus Epiperipatus; species Epiperipatus broadwayi. Next base: position 69,476 of record JAQFVV010013595.1, on the reverse strand, counting down.
GTGTGTGTGTCACAAATTAGATTGTAGAGCACTTTATAACTATAAATATGATCCGTGAATTCCATGTACGATGTGTCGAACAATAAATGTACGAAGTAATAGCTATAATTATAATTGAATTTCCTACGTGTAATTTTATCCATTTGTGATAGTTATTATAATCACTTTCAGATTAACGATTTTACGTGGCTCCATAAACATGAAACAATTTCAAGACATGACAAACAGAACTTAAATGAAAATGTTTTTCAAAAGTTATTAATTTCTACATTTCTCTATTAAAAATGTTCCAAGTTTATTACATCCATGCTAATATTTATTTATCCACGCTTAAATCTAGGAATAATAATTACTGCAATTAATTCAATCATTCCAAACTGACGATAAAATTAGAAAATAGCTTTGATCAATTATTGAAGACTGTTTATTATCCAAATGACAAACAAATTAATTAGCAAATATATTACTGGCATTATAAAGTTAAATATCAATCAATACTATATTTTTATTAGAATTTGAAACGGAAATATTAAACTATGTTGATAACTTTAACATTTTACTTTAATTTAAACTTTTTCTTTTTTAAAAAACAAATTTTCATATTTATAAAACTTCTGTAATTAAAATACTTGTTTAAATTTTCCAAATTGTAGAACAATAAACATTTTAAAACATACCAAATTCTTGCAATATATTCTTTTAAACTGGGAAGCTCCGACATTTTAAATGTAATATTGGGAAATTATTACCGGTGATTTGATCCACTTGGCCAGCCGACTTGAACAGACTTTTAAATTTAGCAATTCATCTTATAATTAAATACCACAATATTATTTTTACGTTTATAGAAAATTTGTGGTAATCAGTTTACTTGTTAACTATTTTAAAATAAGCTTATCAAATCTACACCATTTGCCTTCTTACCATTTTCTTTTCTTTCTCTCCCTCCAAAAGCAAAACTAACAGATGATCTTCTCTTAAATTCGCGCTCTTTTCTTTTTTTTACATTGAGACGCTTACGTAATTACTGTATTTATTTTTAATAATTTATTTTAATTGAACAAATGGTTTTGTTAATTCAAATGAAATAATTTTTAAGATCATTTTAAACAAATAAAACAAAATATTATATTTTAATACTATTTTACCAAATTTAATGTGTTGTTAAAAATTTTTAAAAGTTAAACATTTTGATATGAATTAGTATATGGAACGAATCAAATTTAAATTTATTAAAATAATATAAGAGAGTAATCTGTTCAAAGTGAAAATCAAGCCAATCAAATCACCAAAGAAGACAGAGAAATTTTTCATACTAGTTACATCAATTATTATATTTTATGCTAAAATATATGGTTACAATATATATATATATATATATATAATTTTACTAAAAATTATTTAAAATGGGATGATAGCACTGATCATTATCAATCTAGTTATTACAAAAATTTAAATTTACAAATATTACAAAAGGAATAAGAAATGAGCCTGAGATATCAACACAAAACTAATTATAAATATCTAAATTTACCACATACAAAAGCAATAATTTCATAAATGATAACACTAAAAATAAATCAACATCAATTTACTGGATTTGAAATGGATCCAATATAGACCAGCCTAATTGAGGCAAATTATTTAAACAATAATATGGATGTACAAACTTAAGTGCTAATCCATCAGAATATATAACAATAAAAAATTAATGTTGGGATACTAAAATATGCTGATCAATATCAATGGTCTGAAAACTACTGGCTAACTATGAACTTAATTGACAAATAAATAATTAAAATAAATATAGTGCATGGAATTTAAAGAAGGTCATATTTGCATCAACCAGGACCATCATCAACTGGATGCATATAAACCCTAATTATAAACCCCTTTTGTATGTCAGACCATTATGCATAAATCCAGATCAAAGAGCAAAAACTCTTTAACTGTTATTGTGATCAAGAGATATAATACAAACATAAAATATTCTAAAACTATTTCAGAATGAATAAATTCACTGGAATAACTTTAACAATGAAATATAAATTTATTAATAATCATGAAATTAAACTGAGATCTGTAAAACATGACTATATATATATAAATTAACACTTCCGATTTTGATTAATACAAAAAGAAATTCACTATACATGTAATTTATAAATATGTTTCAATAGTTTTATGTATAACACACTTATATATAAGCACACAGATGTGTGGTATAATAATTTATAAACATATTTAATTTGTCATAAACCTATAAATAAAATTCATTTTATAATACATAATTAATGACTGATTTAACATGTGTGTGTGTGAGCATGGAGATGTGTGTGAACACTGTTGTTGATATCATATGATATTTTAATTTGTCAAAATAATAAACTTATTACAAATATTATATTTTTTACAATTAATTCCATGTTGAAAGTATACATAATATTCACACGCACACACACACACACACACACACACATATATATATATATATATATATATATATATACAATAGTAAGAATCAAAGTTATTAATTCATTCATTATCTAATGGTAAAAATATATACATATATTAAAAAAAAAGAATATTAAATTTTTGACATTCCTTCATAAAAGTTTTTCTTTTTTAACAGGTTATTCTTGATTAATTATAAACATCTTTTAGAAAAGCCATCATGCCTTTTGTTTTTCAATCTATTGGTATTTACTTTTTTTATATAAAATATATTGGAAATGAATCTCACTTTTTGTTAAATAAAGTTATTTAAAAAATTACAACTCTCATTTTCACTAAAAATTATTTAAAATAACTCACCAGCTGTACTTTATATATGATGCAGTATTTTTTCTGTGCCTCTCTGTATATAGCTAAAGAGTATACATGTAAAATAATTATTCAGCAAGCTGATGGACTCTCTAGATAGGATGTTTTTATAAACAGTAGACTTTTTTATTGTCATCTCCAGGAAAGATATAATCTGGTAAATGTTGTCATATATACAGTCAGCTCCATTTAATCTAAAAATGTAGTAGACATCACAGAATACTGGCTAGTATATTATATATATATATATATATATATATATATATATATATATATATATATATATATATATATATATATATATATATATATATATATATATGGGCTAATAAACCACAGTAAGGCTGGCTCTGATCTCCATGTAAATCAGAATGCACTGGACTTTATAGACTTCATAATGTCATAATTGGTAAAACTGTAAAAACTCCGTAACTCTCCTCTAATCTTATTTCCAAACTTTCTATAGTCAGGGTGGAAAAAATACAATAATAAAAAATGTTTTCTTTATCTTGATTAAAAAAAGTTAATGACTTTTTTCAATTCAGTTTAATACTTTTACAAACAGATTTGCAGTCTTTTTAGTACAATATGTTATACAAGCTTTAATTTAAAAAATTTGCCAATCATAATAGGTAGTGGAATTTTATACTTAACAGTATATCTATTGTAGCATAAAACATATTTGTTTTAATTTCAAAATCAGAATTAATAAAATATTAATTAGATCTTTTTAAATGTTTAATGTATAATATTTGTTTTTGAATTCAAAAATATTTAATCTTTAACTGTAATATAGAAAGTATCTTCAATTTTTTTTTATATCTGTGTTTCTTTTTATTTTTTATTTTTAGATTATATATAATATGCACTCTACTATGTTGCATGCCATGAGATATGAAACCATTTCATATCTTTCCTTATGGGGAAAAAATAAAATAAAATAAAACACCCATCTAACAATATTTTACATAATATACATGTATAATCAAAATAAAGTTCATACTTTTATGTACTCATTAATTTTTTAGAGATTTGACAGGCATTTGATGCCTAACAGAATGAATAGTAAACTGCAACACCAATACATTATTTCAATTTAGACACTATAAGCTACCACAACCATTGATATGAAATAAAAGTGCAAAAATAATTGCAAAGCTCTGCTCCTTTGGAGACATAGAGGCTGGGATAATGGCAGGACTATGATAACTGCACCATAATAAACAATAAAAAAATAGAAAGTGGGTTTGTAGCAATGCCTAAAATCAAGTACATTTCACAGTTGTTGCAAAAAACCTTTGTATCCTCAAGCCAATGACAAAATTGTCCATCTATCATCAAAACTTGAAGTACAGCTAAACAAACTCCAACAACTAAAAAAGCAATCCAATTCCCAAAATCATAGATTTTTTATCCAACTCTAAATATGAAATCCTTAAATATACCTCAAAATTGTTTTATAATTTATAATAATCTATACTATTACCATATTTTTTATAGTAATATTTTAGAATTAATTCTGCATAAAATGTATACTTTTTTCTCAGATGTGGCCATATTTAAGATCAAGTTGAGTGGCAATTTTGTAGAGATGGCCACCAGTACTTGATCATCATTGGTCCACAGTTGGGTAGCTACTTGTAATGGTAAAGACATTATGGGTGAACAACTTCAGTTACTTCTAAAATTTAAATTTGCAAATAATATAAAATGAATAAGGAATGAGCCTGAGAGATCAACACAAAAACAACTATAATATCTATAAGTTTACCAGCATTACACAAAAGCAATAATCATTCTTTATTATGAATGTTCAATAATAAAAATAAATCAACAGTCAATCTTGTGACTGGATTTGTAATGGGTCTACTATAGATCAAGCAAATTATTTAATCCTTGCCACTTTGGGGAAGATTATTTAAACAATAACTTGGATGCATAAACTTAAGTGCTAATCCATAAGAATATATAACAATAAAAATAATGTTGGGATACTAAAATATGCTGATCATCATCAATGCTCTTGCAACCTAATACCATTAATGTACTGTTCAACTATAAACTTAATTTCTAAATAAATAATTAAAATGAAATGTAGTATATAAACCAAGCAGAATCACCATCAATTGGATATCTAGAAACACTAAATATAAACCACTTTTATATAACAAACTTTATGCACAAATCCAACTCAGAGAGCAAAAACTCTATAACTGTTAATGTAATCAAGAGATATAATACAATCATATAATATTCTAAAACTATTTTGGATAGAATAAATTTACTGAAATAATGTTAACAATGAAATATAAATTTATTAATAATAAAATTAAATTTCAGTCTGTATACTACAGCTATACATATAAATTAACTCTTCTGATTTTGATTAATGCAAAAAGAAATCCACTATTTATTGTAATCTACAAATATGTTTCAATAGTTTTACATAGAACACACATATATAAGCACACAGACATGTGATATAATACTTTATATTTATAAAGATATTTAAATTGTCATAAACCTATAAATAAAATTCATTTTCATAATACATAATAAATGACTGATTTAACATATATGTGTGGGTGCATGGAAATGTGTATGGACTCTGATGTTTACATTGTATCATATTTTAATTTAACAAAATAATGAACTTATTACCAACATTATATTTTTCACAATTAATTCATAAAATTTACACATACATGTGGATATATAAAAAAATAATATGAATCAAAATTATTAATTCATTCATTTTCTAATGATAAAAAAAATTTTTTTATTTGTTTTTTGACAGTCCTTTATAAAAATTTTTTTGTCTTTTTAACATGTTACTCTTAATTAATTATAAATGTCTTTTTATAAAAAATACTTCAGAATGCCTTATGTTTTTTAATCTAGAAAGATTTTTGGAGTTTCCCTTTTTCATAAAATGTACCAGGAATGCATCTCATTTTTTATTAAATAAATAAAGTTATTTTTGTAAAAATAACTTTGTAATTTTAAAATTTACAACCGACCTTTTCACTAAAGAAATTATTTAAAATAACTCACCAGTTGTATTCTACATACATATAATGCAGTATCTTTATCTGTGCCTCTCTGCTTATACATAAAACAGTATATATATATATATATATATATATGATAACAGATGGCGTTCTACCAAAAACACCATCAAGCATAGTTTTCTGTTTACATAAACGTCAGAGCGAGTATTCACTATCTCTAACTTTAATTCCACTTTCAGATCATGATTTCAAGATATTTGCTATCGTCAGTGAAAGACAGGAATAAGAAACTAGATCTAAACACAAACTCTGAGCATTTATGAAACAGTTTCTATTCAGCTTGCAAGCGTGAATCTTTTAGAAATGTTAATGTCTTCAAACTCAGCATAGCAAGCCAGATAGTTACATGGGTCTGATCTCAGTTCAGCATCACCACATAGTGGAATCCTCTGCAATATACATCATTGCAAGAAAGACCTCAAAGGTACATTTATGAAAAACAAAAAAACACAAGTTAAAAAAAAACTTGCTAACACTTGTATTTATGATAACAGATGGCATTCTACCAAAAACACCATCAAGCATAGTTTTCTGTTTAATAAACATCAGAGCAAGTATTCACTATCTCTAACTTTAATTCCATTTTCAGATCATGATTTCAAGCTATTTGCTATCATCAGTGAAAGACAGAAATAAGAAACTAGATCTAAACACAAACTCTGAGCATTTATGAAACAGTTTCTATTCAGCTTGCAAGCGTGAATCTTTTAGACACGTTAATGACTTCAAACTCAGAATAGCAAGCCAGATAGCTACATGGGTCTGTTTTTCATAAATGTACCTTTGAGGTCTTTCTTGCAATGATGTATATTGCAGAGGCTTCCACTATGTGGTGATGCTGAACTGAGATCAGACCCATGTATCTATCTGGCTTGCTATGCTGAGTTTGCAAGCTGAATAAGAACTGTTTCATAAATGCTCAGAGTTTGTGTTTAGATCTAGTTTCTTATTCCTGTCTTTCACTGATGATAGCAAATAGATTGAAATCATGATCTGAAAGTGGAATTAAAGTTAGAAATAGTGAATACTCGCTCTGATGTTTATTTAAACAGAAAACTACATTTGATGGTGCTTTTGGTAGAATGCCATCTGTTATCATAAATACAAGCATTAGCAAGTTTTTTTAACTTGTGTTTTTTTGTTTTTCATATATATATATATATATATATATATATATATATATATATATATATATATATATATATATATATATATATATATATATATAATCTTCTGCAAGTTGATGGACTCTATGTATAGGCTAGTCCATTCTAATCAATAGAATGGAATATTGCCATCTCCAGGAAATGTATAATCCAGTAATTAATGGCATGCATCATCAGCTCCATTTAGTCTACAATTTGATAGAATTCAGACATACTGGCTAGTTTATAATATATATGAGTTAATGAACCACAGAAAACTGGCCCTTATCTCTATGTAAATCAAAACTCAATCACATCACTAGAAGCTGGACTTGTACAATCTTGCCTTCAGTTACAACTTCATAGACATTATGCTGTTATAATCTATAAAACTTTAAAAAACATAACTCTCTTCTAATTTTTTTTTCAGCCATTTTATAGTCAGGGTGGGAAAAAATATAGTAATGAAAAATACATTTTCTTTATCTTGATTGGAAAAAGTTAATGACTTTTAAATTCACTTTGATCTTTTTAAAAACAATTTTGTAGCATTTTTATCAAAATATATTATACAAGCTTTATTTAAAAAAAATTGCTAATCAAATTATGATAATGGAATTGTATAATTACTAGGGTATTTGTTGTAATATAAAACATATTTGTTTTAATTTTAAAATCAGAATTAATAAATTAATAAGATCTTTTCAAGTGTTTAATTTATAATATTTTTTTTAAATTCAAAATTATTTAATCCTTTTCTGTTATTTCAGTGTAATATAGATAACATCTACAAAATAATTTTTGTCTGTGTTCATTTCTACTTTTCTGTTTATATATATTTATATATATATATATATATATATATATATATATATATACACTATGTTGTTGTATGCCATGAGACACATAACCATCTCAATATATATATATATATATAAGTTCCAAATAATTCTAATGGTAAAAGTAATAAAACATGTATTTTAATAAATATATATCTTAATTAATTCTTTGTATATTACATATAGTATATTTATAAGAGGTATTTATAGTTTTTACATTTAATCTATCTATCTATCTATCTATCTATCTATCTATCTATCTATCTATCTATCTATCTATCTATCTATCTATCTATCTGTCTGTCTGTCTGTCTGTCTGTCTGCCTCTCTATCTATCTATCTATCTATCTATCTATCTATCTATCTATCTATCTATCTATCTATCTATCTATCTATCTATCTATCTATCTATCTATCTATCTATCTATCTATCTATCTATCTATCTATCTATCTATCTATCTATCTATCTATCTATCTATCTATCTATCTATCTATCTATCTATCTATCTATCTATCTATCTATCTATCTATCTATCTATCTATCTATCTATCTATCTATCTATCTATCTATCTATCTATCTATCTGTCTGTCTGTCTGTCTATCTGTCTACCTACCTACCTACCTACTTACCTACCTACCTATCTACCTACCTACTTACCTACCTACCTACCTCCTACTTATCTATCTACCTACAAAATAAACATTAAACATTTACAGCTAATTTAGTTCAATAAAATAATCAAATTTACCTTCAAATTCACAAGTAATATACACTAACAAAAGAAAATAAGCTTTAAAACCCAATCAATGGTTTCACTGTGTAAATGACTAAATGATAACAAATTTATACTAAACATTACTCACAATTCCACTTCCACTTCCATCCCACACACCCTTAATACTGAAAGAACTTTTAAATACGTTAATTTCTTCAGAATCTTTAGTATTAAAAATTTATAATTCTGAAGCAATTAACTTATTTAAACGTTCTTTTAATACTAAAGATATGTGGGATGTAAATGAAATTGTGGATAATGTTTAGTATAAATTTGTTATCTTTTCTTAGTCCTTAATATTTTAGAAGTCTGCTTTTTGCAGTGAAACCATTGTTTGTAGTTTAGAGTTGATTTTCTTTGGTTAGGCTGGGTTAGTTATGAATTTAGGATTAAGTTTGTTTGTACATATAAACAACACTCAATAAACTCTCAGTTTAATTGAATCAAAAATGCTATCATCACAAACCTTTGGGTAAAGATATAATTAAAGAAACTTTATTTTCAAACACGTTTTAATTGCAAATTATTTTTATCAAAAAGGTTTCATTTACTTGTTCAATTAATTTCATCCATTATATTTCCATGTAAATAAATAACATCACATGATCACTATCTCATACAAGCACATAATTGTTATAATTGTTATAATTGCTCTTGTTAGCACAAGATGGCACTACTGTATGGAGAGTTTTGCTTTATTTTGAATTGTTGAATAAATAATCTGCAATTGTTAATTTTTTTAAAATCATGATTATCACTCTTTCTTTTCTGAAAACAATCCACTGAAGGATTGATCCCTAGACCCTTTTCTTTTTACTTTCATCTGATAATTCATACGATATTTCCATAACTGCATCAATCACAAAATCTAGTTGATTTAAAAATATATTTGTATTTTATTAATAAATAAAATGTCAAGATTTAATTTTATATTTATGTCTATAAGAAAATATTAAATAAAATCAAGAAAATAACATTTTTCCAACAATAAAAACAGTTCACTTATTAAAACAAATATAAATTATTAATAATAAATAAATTATTTATTGAATACTTATGACACAGTTGTTTCATCAGATCAAAGGCCTGTGGGGAAGATAGATTAGGCTCCAGGTGGCTGTAAATATGTTGGGGAAGGGGGTTCTATCTCTTTCTTTAATTTTGTTCATCAGGGATAAAAAAATTTTATGGTTGTTACTAATCAAAGTATTGAATAATAATTTGTATCTGTTGGACCAGATTGTAAATAATAAGGTAGCCATTCTTATTGCTGGAAATAATCCGATTTTTATACTGGCAATTAGAAGTAATGGTATATGTTTCTTTATTTTGGATATTGCAAGGATTGTATTCCTGTGAGTTTGAAGTGCTTGACACTGTGAAAACAGATGGTTGATAAGTGCATCGAGACAGAGCTGGAGAGTAGAACTTATTTGTACAATTTCTCTTATGTAAGAAAGAAAATGGTTTGTAGGTAGAGTGTCTAAGTTAATCTTTAAGATAAAATCCAGATATTTTGGCTCCAGATACCAATACCTGAATTTTCTGAATGATATTGTTTCTCATGTTAAGTATAGTGGAATTTGGAGTACTAATAATATGGATGGTGTTATATGCCTTCCAGAAGTTGATCTTCTTCATAAATGTGTGGTTCACTATGTTCATATTTTTATTAATTGAGGAGATTATAGATATAAGCCAATCATTTTTTGGTGGACACTGATCAGTAGGGACAATTTGGGTAAAAACATGGCATTAGGATAATTTGTTTTGAGCTTATATACAGTATTGAAAGATTGTTGAATAAAGAGGTATTAATGGAATATAGAGATAGTCCATTGAACTTAGAATGCTTTTTTAGATTTCTTAGGCCGATGGCTGTGATTTTTTATTCCAGATAAGCTTGAAACATAAAGAGTTAATTTTTTTTAATAAAGTTGTTAGTGAAATTGATGACTGGCATATAATATTTTAGGAAATATTAGAATGTTAATTAACGAGATTTTGGCATGAATTGACATATAGACTTTGGAGAGAGCATTAGTAGTTTTCTGTGTTACATTGAACTTCATCTCTGGAATAAATTTTATCATAGCTGAATGGGATTTGAATACCAGAAATTCAAGAAAATTTTGAATATATTCATTACTTTTATTTCCTTAGCTTCCCATTTTAATATAGAAAATACTTTTGTAAAAGTGCCATAAAAGGTATAGAGATATGGAGCCACACTATCAAATATCATTCTTAATGTTAATTTTTATAATCTCAGTATGTAATTTAATCATTGATATTGTATTTTGATAAATATTCTACAGGCTGTGATGATTTTCTGGGTCTATATTTTAAATATCTAAAGCTTTAACTATTATGAAATGCTTATAAAATCAAATGCCTTTTCCCAATCTATGTCAGTTAATATTTATGGTTCTTGTGTTTAATCTAGCTTAATTTCACTTTTTCCGTTGTTTAAAGCTCAATGTTTGCTAGAGAGAGTTGTAATTATTTTGAAAAATTCTGTTTATAGAACTACTAGAAGACTAATAGCTAATCTCTAATACCTTCATTATATTTCTTAAATATCAATACTGCTACTACTACTACTGCACTCTTCAAATCAAATGACATATCTTTAGCATTTAGACATTTGATATATATATATATATATATATATATATATATATATATATATATATATATATAAACAAACCATTATACAATTACAAATATCCAGTAACGCCCTCTGTTTAAAGATCTATATCTCAATAATAGCAAACCTTAAAATTTTAAGGTTTGCTATTATTGAGATATAGATCTTTAAAGAAGAGGGCGTTACTGGATATTTGTAATTGTATAATGGTTTGTATATTTTCTAGAATTATTTCAGTTAGTGTTAACAGTAACTTTCTTTTCATATATATATATGCCAACAACTTTTTTATTTCTACACTTGCTTCCTAGAGCATTTTCTTTTTTCATAAATTTCATTGCATGTCTTATTTTTTCATTTAAAATATTTGGTAATTTGAAAAATGTAATAAGTAGTTAATATTTTGTATTCTTGTTCTGTTTGTTATATAAATATTTTATAATGTCACCTTTTTTTAAGAGTTCCAATGTTTCTTCTTATTGCTGAAACAGATTTTTTTTAAATACTAAAAAATTATTCAACACTTTTGAGACTTTTATTTTCTTCTATAAGTTTATTTACCAAATCACAATTATATTTTTTGTATCATTTTATAAAACTATAAATATTCAATTTTTTTTAATAAATCATTTTCAAATCGTTTCATATTTCTTGTTTTTTTTGTTTTTTTAATATGTTAGTATTGTTTTGTTTTTTTTAAGACTCTAAAGCTTGGTTAATTATTTACTTGAAAAATAAATATTCTAAAGACAAATGTTCAATTTTGATAATAATAATCATAACATTGAATATTGTTTTTCAGATATCATTCATCATCGTCATTATCAAAAAATAAACAATAAATTAACATTTCTTTTTCTCTCATTAAAATGTTTTTAAATATATATAATTCTATATTTATATCTCCAACAATATTTGATTGTCATATGTCACATCCATATATTTACAAATTTGCATATACAGGAAATGTTTTGCAAAATATATGTTTTTAGTAATTCGCGAAATTAAACATATTTATTTAATTTTTTTATTCATAAAAAAAAAAAAAAACAATTCTATAATGAATAAATCTTGCTTAAATGTAATGATTGCTTATATATTCGCATACAATATAAATACATTCATACACATACATTATTATCCACAATTTAGACAGCATGCATTTTCAAATATATCAGTGTAAATAGAAATACTACAATATAGAAAAAAATGTTTCATAATAATTATCTAAAAATAATTATATAAGGAAATTAATGAGTGACTTCAATTAAAAAAAAATATTAATAATTAAAACATTAGTCAGAGTCTCATCACATTTATATTTTTTCCACCCCAAAATTATCATAGCTTTGAGTTAATGTTACAATACATTGAAACAATAGGAAGTTTATAAGAGCAGACAAAATGATAATAATCAGATATGTGATCAACAAATACACCTTATAATATTAATTAAAGAAAAAAAAGACTGGTTATAATTAGAAACAAATTAGTGCGACCTATAGGTAAATAAGTTCCATTAATTAAAATATACAGATAGAATTGCATATAAGATTGAAAATTTGGTTTATTTTATTCTAATAATTTGATATCATTCTATAATTTACTAGAGACTAATTTCTAGTAACTAATCCTATCATAAAATAGAAGTGCTAACAAAAGAAAAAGTCACTGATTTGAGAATCAACATTAAAGTGTCAGACCAGGAGGATAAAAAATTATCAGTCATTAGTTTTACCAAGGTAATATATGAGATTACGTTGGCAACAAGTGATTTCTATTTTGCTTATTTACTAACCACTCTGATTAAAATTATTGCCATGACTAAATGCCTTACTATGTATTACTGAATAAAATCTTTTATTTATACGGGAGTCTGTTAATGTAAAATTGAATTCTTGAAAGAAAAGAGGACATCCAACTGAAGAAACCTAATTAGAAATCTTTGCAAATAAGTATTATTTGTTATGAAATATGATAAGAAAATGTTGATTCAAAAAATATGTGAAACTGTATAAAATTGTTAAAACTGAAATAATTTAGTAAAACCCAACACTGTATTTATAACCAAGTAAATCTGCATCTTCAAGTAATAAAAAAGTCAAGCAGGAGGACATGGTTTGTAAATATAATTTTTAAGAAATGAACAAAACTGTGCTGAGAGAATTTTCTTTATGTGCACATGAACTTTAAAGGTATAACATATAAGATTTAAATTACCTTCCACTATCTTTTATAAATCACCCAGTGATCTAGAATTTTTATTTAAAAAGGCATATTTTTCTTTGTGGAGGTATATAAAATAGGATTAAGCCATATAAATATGATATTGATTTCTCCATTCATCTATATTTGTAATTAAAATTTACATATGTTTGTTTATCTATATAATGAGGTGGATTTTTTTATACTATAGCTAAGGCTAAGTGCAAGTTCACCATAATCATAGCCATGATTATGGTAAACTTCACCAAAAATACACCCAGCTTTAAGTTATAAAGAAGAAAAAAAACACTTTATTTTACAGATGAACAAAGGCAAATTTGAACATATATATATATATATATATATTAAAAAAAAAAATAAAAAAAAAAAAAAAAAATCCAAAACCATTAAACAATACAATACTAGATTAAATCCAAAATTTTACCAAAATCCCTACACAAACATGGTTTCATCTACTACAAATAGACCTCAAGTGAAATCAATCTAAAGGAAATAACACATATACACATACAAACAAACCTTCCCATAATTCATTTCAAACTCCGCCTTCCCTTAATATCAAAAGAAGTCTTTCATAAGATTGATAGCCACAGAATCAAGAAGATTTATCATCAAAGTCTCCTTTATTCTTTTTTTAAACTCATGCTTTTTATAAAAAATAACCGAAGCATTGTTAAACAATATTCTATGACTTGTATTCAATTTATGAAAAGAATGAGTTAAAAAGAAAAATAAAGGAGACTTTGATGATAAATCTTATTGATTCTGAGGCTATTAATCTTATGAAGACTTCTTTTGATATTAAGGGAAGGTGAAGTTTGAAATAAATTATGGGAAGGTTTGTTTGTGTGTATATATGTGTTATTTTCTTTAGTTTGATTTCACTTGAGAAGGTCTATTTGTAGTAGATGAAAGGATTTTGGAAAAATTTTGGATTTAATCCAGTATTGTATTGTTTAATGGTTTTGCATTTTTATTTTTGTTAGTATAGTGTTAGGCAGGTTTGATATATATATATATATATATATATATATATATATATATATATATATATATATATATATATATATATATATATATATCAAAATGCCTTGTAATATCAATTTTGTTTTTGAAATTTTAATTCTTCTTATGGATGTTGGCAATGGAAGTATCTGCAATGAAAATAATATATATCTCTCATATGTATGCAGATTGAATGATCTCAAGCTCTGAAAACTATGCCTGAAACTTTAGATGTGATAACTGAAACCTACAACTGTGAAACCATAAATCAAAATGTTTTTTTTGAGGAGGAAACTAAAAATTAATACCCTCTAAAGTAATCTGTTGCTTAACTTTTGAAATAAATATATAAGCCTGTGCCTTCGGTTAACTCTTTGATCAATCAATTGAAAAATAATTTAACACTTGATAATAACTATAAGTAACAAAAGACAGTAGCTCCCTATCTTAAATTGTCATGTGATATAAATGCTGGACAATGTGAACTGATAATTTTAAGGATATTCTGATAATTTACATATGCTATTACATAATTTGGCATGTAAATTAATACACTTGATAAATTATTTGGAAATAAATCACCAAGTTCTGTTTGTAAGCCTATTATTTATATATATTATATATATATATATATATATATATATATATATATATATATATATATATATATATATATATATATATATATATATATACTATAGAGAACCATGCATTTTTTGTATCAGATTTTTGTATGTAAATAATAAAAAAATAATGACCTTTAATTATCATTGCCATTTGGTTTCATTGTTTGTTACTTTATAAATTTATCTAATTTTATCGATATTATGTATAAAATACACTATCAATTTGAATAATAATTAAACCATAGTTTATACATGAATAATTTAATATTTTTTGGGCCGAGTTATATTAAGTTATCTTTTATAAATGAACAAGGCAGCACCTGGGCTATGTAAAGGCTGGTGTTTTTGTTTCTAATTAGTTTCTTTAAGAAATTTTTTTAAGATTTAATGTAAATTAAAGAAAAGATTTTAATATTGTTTATTAAATGTAAGAAACCCTATGTATTGATTTTTTCTGAGTGATTTTTATTAATTTTTTACATAAACATAATACACCAAACAAAATTAAATGTAAATATGTTATTATAGCATCTACTTTTTCTCTTACTAAATATCACATTTGAAACATAAATTTATATATAGTAATCACATTTCTTTATGATTTAAAATATATATCTCTGTAATTAAAAATACATTTTTGGAACATTTTTTAATGATGGATACCATCATTACTGTGAACTTGGTTGTTTTATCAATTTTTTTTTAAAATAATTAACAGATTGAGTAGTTGTAGTATTAATGCTACTAATGGCTTCTGATTCATTGAAATTTTGTTTTCTTTTTAAAACTGCATGAAAACTATAAGAATGACATCAACAAAAATCCCAAAATTCGATGCTGTTTGAATTTTTCATTTAAATAATGTATCTCAAGTTGAATTCAGACAAAATTTGAATTTTTTATTAAAATTTTTATTAATATGTTTAATTTTTTCTTTTCTTCTCTGATTACTAATTTGCATAAAGAAGACAAAGGCAGAATTTTTTAATTGGCCAGACTCTTTATTAAAATGGATTAAAATGCACTGGTAATTTGCATTTCAAGGCCTTCATCCTGATAAAAATGTCATCAGAATATCAGGTCATAAGTATTCAATTTTTATTTTTTAATTATTTGAATTGTATTTATTTTTTTAATTATTTGATAAATGGTATAATTTATTAATGTGTTTACATTTGTATTGGTGTATCTGTATAGTATATAAATTATATAATATTTAATCATTTGTACTCTTTATTATACAGTATGTTAATTTGTATTCAAATATAACAAAAGTGGTTTATGTACAATGTAATTTTGGGGCTCTGATTCAAATTTGAGGCAACCTTATTTTATAGACATAATGATTCTCAAAAGGTTTAATAATTTATTAATATGTTTATATTTGTATTAGTGTGTTTGTGTTAGCATTTTCAGATCTGTGTTTGTATAACAAGTAATGATTTTTTAATATAGAATTTATAGAACAGTGCAATGTAAATTTTAAGCCTGTTTATCAGATGTACAGAAAGATTGCAGATAATAAAACTATTGCAAAATTTACTGGGAATAGTATCATGTAAAAATATAAATACTTAAAAGTAATAGAGAATTCAAATGGTGTGTGTGTGGAGATATCTAAAATAGTTATGTATATACCACCAAGGAATTGTATTCAGGCAAAGAATCAAATTCTGATCTTTGCCTATGCCTTGGTACTCATGTTGTGGAGTCAGTAGTGCATCACATTATTTTCAAATTATAGCTAGAAAATGAGATATATGCAAATAAATTATACCTCTGTAGGACAATAAATACAACCAGATAGCATGACTGGTGTGGATAAATATCACTGGTGTACACAAAAAAAATACAATGAGATAAAACTTATTTTATCATTGATACAGACAGTGCCTTCTATTTTTAGTTTTGGATAGATAAGAAGCCAATTTCTATTATTACAAATGCATATCCACCTTCTGGAAATAATTTGTTTTATACCTTTTATTATGATGAATCTTTTTCTTATATATACCTCAAGATTTGTTTAGTTTTGGAGTACAAGATAAAAATGAAGAATTCTTTTGCAACTAGTTTTGGAGATTCTAAAGCTATGGATTGTCTCAGGTAAAAAGCATTATATGGTTTGAAAAAGAATTTGGGGAGAAATACAAATAAATTATCAATGAAAATGTAATTTAAATTTACTTAATGATAAAATAGAAATTATGAATCAAAAAGTAATAATTATTTCAGATGTTGAAATTTCTTTTTTTTCCCTTATTTTTTAATGATAATAACTATTTCTATTAGCCTCATTATTTTGTTTTACTTTTTCTAGTTCCTATCAATGTAAAGCTTTTTGCTCTAACATTATGAAAACTGAGGTTATTGTGAAAATTGTGCCACAAACCAGTTTTTTAAAAATTTAATATGGTACCAAGGATCATAATTACTGAAAATTAAAAAAAAAACATTTTAAATATTATATAAATAAATTTCCAAATTTTAATAAAGCTAAATGAAAATTTACATTTTTAAATATTTGCTAGCTCTATAAAATATTTATTTGATGGAGTGCCCTCTGAATAAATTTTTTTTTTCCGATAGTCAATCCTAATTTTTTTTAGCTTTTAAATATACTATTTATTAATTTTAGAACCCAGTCTTAAAAAAGCCCATGTTTTTTTAATTGGTTGCTCTAATAATTTTTTTCAAGATTTAATGTAAATTAAATAAAACATTTTAATATTATTTAAATAAATTTCAGAATTTTAATAAAGCTAAATTAAAATTTACATTTTAAAATATTTGATCACTTTATAGCTTCAAATATATTTATATATTTTCTAGAGTCCCCTCTGAATTAATAATTACCATTTATTATTTGGTAAGTATGCTGTTCATCTGAATATATTAGAGGATTGAAAGACTTGAAAGCATGGCATTCCTTAATGTTGAATTACAAATCAGTGTTTGTGACTGTTTTTGCAGCTGGCTGGAATACAAAACCAATGGCTATATTTTGTAAACTTTTTTTACTAAACATAATATTTGTAATAATTTTTAATTGGTTGCTTTAATAATTTATTTAAGCTTTAATGTAAATATGTTTTTATATTAAGCATTGCTAATTTATAAAAGTTTGTTAACATTGTTAAGTATGTCATTCAGCTAAACTATGTTAAGGGATTGACTGACCATGAAAGCACAAAGTAACTTTGATTGAATTGTGAATTGGTATTTGTCACTGTTTGTACAGCTGGATGGGAAACTTTACTGTGAAATATATACTACATCTCTGTAGTTAATGGCACCCATATATTTTTTCCAGCATTTTTAATTTAATGAGTAGAATTACTTCCTTTGCACAAATATGGCAGTTGATACATCATCAAATGAACTTTCATTCACAAACTCAGACAAAAGAAAAAATATGGATTATATATATTAACCCAGACTGCAACTGGGCAATGTAAAGCTCAGTAGTTTTGTTTTTTAATTGGTTGTTTTAACAAACTTTTTTTGAGATTCAATGTAAATTAAACAAAAGATTTTAATATCATATATTAAATGCGAAAAAGTGCTTGTATTGATATTTTTCCAAGCATTTTTTATTAATTTTTTACATAAACATAATAATACAGTAAACACAATTAAATGTAACATACATTACTATAGCATTTATTTTTCCCCTCTTTAAATATCACATTTCAAACATGGATTTGTGTATGGTAATCACATTTTTTTCAATATTTAAATTTTATACCTCTGTAATTAAAAACATGTTTTTTTTAATGGCAGAAACCATCGTTACTGAAGAATTGGTTGTTATATCAAAATTTTTTAATGATTTAATGTAAATTAAATAAAACATTTTAATATCATCTAAATAAATTTCCGAATTTTAATAAAGCTAAATTAAAATTTAAATTTTTAAATATTTGCTACTTTTATGAAATATATATTTATTTTAACATTCTTGGAATAAAATATTTTTTTTTTTTGTAGTTGGTCAATTATAAGTTTGTTTAGTTTTAATAATAGTTAGAACATTCATTAATATCAGAATATGACTTTGTAAAGGCCTATAGTTTTTTTAATTGGTTGCTCTAACAATTGTTTTAAGATTTATGTAAATTAAAGAAAATGTTTTCATATTTCATAAATAAATTTTCAAATTTTAATAAAGCTAAATTAAAATTTATATATTAAAATGTATCTATCATCTTTGATGACTTTATGGCTTCAAATATATATTTACTGGATTACTCTCTGAATTAATAGTTAGAATGTATTAATTGGTACATATATCATTCATCTGAAGTATATTAGGTGATTGGAAACCCTTGAATGCACAGAGCACTTTAATGTCAAATTATGAATCAGCACTTGTTGTTGTTTCTGCAGATGGCTGGGGCAGAATATAAAAATGTTGGTTGTTTTTGTATTTTTTAATTAAATATAATGTTTGTAATATTTTTTTAATTGGTTGCTTTAACAATTTTTTTTAAGATTTAATGTTAGTATGTTTTTAATGAACATTGCTAATTTATAATTGTTAATGTAATTCATCTAAACTATATTAGGGGGTTGACAACCATGAAAGTACAGAGTGCCTTAATGTCAAATTATGAATTGTTTTTTTTTTTTTGATTATTTCTACAGCTAAATGGGAACCTTTACCATGAAATATATACTATATCTCTATAGTACTGATTTTTTCCCAGCATTTTTTATTTAATAGTGGAATTATTTCCTTTGTGTAAACATAGTGGTTGTGACATTATTGGATAGACATTCATTCAACAATCATTCAACAGAGAAAATATAGATTTTATATAATACTGATATTTAAAATGTAAGATAAGAAGCTGTGAAAATTATTTTATGTATTGTCAAAAATGAATTAAAATTGTTTTTCTGCATAAAGTGTAAAATAATATAAATAAAATAAAAGAAAAATATTTTAAATTTATACACTGATTATATTAAAATATTGTGTTATTATAATTATTATTAAGAGTTTAATAAAATTATTACATAAAAATTGAATTGGATTTTTAACAATCTAGAAAAACATATTTACAGAAATTGCATAATGAATTATTAAATAAGTTGATTTTTAACATATTAATAAAACTAAAAACCTGAATTTAATTTTTTATGTAAAAATTTAAATATATATTTAAAAAAATGTAAAAGCTTTATAAAGTATATAAAATACTGAAAAACTAAATTTTTGTCTCTCTTGATTTTTAACAAGAATTAAATAAAAATTGTCTTTAGACAAAATATTCAACTAAAAAATCAAGCATTAATTTTCAGCGAAATTTTTTTTCAATTTTATAATATAAATATTTTTTACATTTGTGTTTTTTTATGTAAAGAGCATCAACATTCATCAGACAGATTTTAAAACTTAGTTTAGCTATATTGACCAATATTGGAATAATAAAGTTGAAGATAAGCCAGTAACTAAAAAAAAGTTCTGAAGTTATTTAAAATTTTTCACCTATCCAAAATATATTGTAATAACTGAAATACAGGATTATTATATACCTGTATCAATATATGTAATATATTGGGTATATGAGCACAAACATTCACACTACCCATCATTCTCCACTCTATCTCACAACACTGATACCCTTGAGCACATATATGTCAAAAAGATAAATAATCACCAATATATGTATTTCATGCTAAACCAGCAAACATCAGTTGGTCCATATCATCTATACAAATATATGCACTAAGTGTTTAGATATATATATTAAGATAGTAAATCTTTATATTTTAATGGACAGGCATCAATCCACTCCATACTCCAACTCTTCACCTATCCATTCAATTGAAAATATAATGATGGAATGCTCAAAGGTCACTCTGAGGCTGAAATTTTCATCACACCCATGTTGACCTAGAGCCAGTGTGACCCCTCCTGTACAGAATATAATCTATTAAATATATATAATGGGGTGTGCAGACATCTCTACTATGTTTTAACTGAAATACAGGCTTATTATATACCTGTATCAATATATGTAATATATAGGATATATGAGCACAGATTTTCACACTACCCACCCCTCTCCACTCTATCTCATAACACTGATACATATATTGATGCAGGTATATAATAAGCCTGTATTTTAGTTATTACATAGTAGAGATGTCTGCTCATCCCTCATATATGTATTAAATGGATTATACCCTGTACACGAGGGATCAGATTGATTTTAGGTCAACGTGGGTGTGCTGAGAATTTCGGCCTCAGGGTGGCCTTTGAGCATTCCGTCATCAGATTTTCAATTGGATGGATGGTTGAAGAGTTGGAGTGTGGAGTGGATTGATACCTGTTTATTAAAGTACGAAGATTGGCTATTTTAACATATATCTGAGCATTTATTGCATATATGTGTAGAGATGATAATCTGGACCAATTGATGATTGCTGGTTTAGCATGAAATATGTATATTGGTGATTATTTATCTTTTCGACATATATATATATACTTAAGTATATCAGTGTCATGAGATAGAGTGGAGAGTGGTGAGTAGTGTGAAAGTCTGTGTTCATATACCCTATATATTAAAAATATATTGTTTAAATAGTTGTAAAATAAAATTTAATTGTTCCATTATTATGAATCAAGCTTTTCCTGAAATATCTCATTATATTTCTTTATCACTTTGTACGACATAATTTTTCCTTCCCAGAAACAAACATTGAAAAGTTTACATATTTGTAATACTTACATATGATGATGTACTTATGTGCATATTTAATAAACTTTATGGCATAGCAGTTAGTCTCATTGAATGTAGCAGAATAAATCTAGAGAATTTTTTCAATTACAAATAGGCTTAAGTCATTAATAATTTGTAATAGTCATTCATTAGAATTGAGATTATTCAATAATAATATTTCTGTAGTGTAATTTTCACTACACCATTATCGTGCAAGGTAAGGACTGATTTTTGTGTTTTTAACACCTAGTGGATAGATTCAATCACACACACACACACACACACACACACATATATATATATATATATATATATAAACAAAGACATGTTAAATAGAGGTATTCAGTTCATAGTCAACATAACAAGCCATTCAATAAAAATATATAAGTGTATATTTAGTTTTTATTAGCAGGAAGAAATGTTCCATGTTAATTAAGATTGGATAGATAATTATCAATGTGTTAACAACAGAAACAGATTATAATATGATACAGTTTTTATTAATGCAATATTTATATGAGCACTGAGCTGATGTTTAGTTATATATATATTATAATGATAGAATTGAACTCTGAATCGAAATTCATTTTGCATTATAAATTGTTCAGCTTTACAAAACAACAACAGAAAATAGTATTTTAAAGTTTAGACTACAAGGAAAAAAGTATCAGATTAAAATCTAAATATTTGATTCTCCATAAGTGTGTATATGTCTTTGCGTAAATGAGTCAATATTTAGTTTTAAAAATATTTAATTAAGCAATGAAATTTGGTTAATTCTTAATAATTGTTTTTCTCTTATCACATGCAAAAACAACTTTTTTTGTATGTGTGTATAATTAGTAATCAGAATTAATTATTTACATAATATAAAATATATTACACATTGTTGTTTTTCATACAAGAATTTTGGAAATGTAAAATAATAAGAAATATAATTTGTATTTGCAAAACAATTAATCTGCATTCCAAATGTAAACATTAATCTATTTAATTAAGGTTTTAATATAATAATTTTTTTTATTCTAGGAAAAAAAAAATGTTGTAAAAATTATTACATTAAAAATAAACTTTAATTAAAATAGAAAGAGCTAAATAATGACTTTTAAAAAATTGTAATTATCTTTGAGTGGGTAAAGAGATATTCATCAAGTGGTGGGAAGTTTTTTTTTTTTTTTTGCGAAATTTCTTGAAAAGAGAAAGTAAGAAAAAAGTGACTAATAGAAATCTAATTTACCAGCCATGGATTTAAAAGAATTATACTGTCTGTGGTTATAAAATTAGTCAGTGATGTATGAGACAATTATACTCTGGCAACAATCAATAAGAAAAGTCAATTAATAGCAATTTGAGGTACAGAAAGTTATTTGCTAAATGATGCTTCTAATTTTCTCTATAATGTGCTACATGGGAAACAAACAGATGGCTAGCCGATTTTTTTAAAGTATATTTGCTTCAGTCATGCAAATCTTGTCAGTATCAAAGATTTCTGCCTAAAGAGTGCCAATGCCAAAGAATTTGAGCTAATAAACCAACCCTTAGCCACTAACTACCATTGATGAATATCTCCATTTATTTTTAAAATTAGATTTAAAAAAATACAATTTTTTTATTATTGAGATAACAACTTTTATTTTATTTTAATCAAGACGGTAAAACTTGCATCTCGAAAACTGTAACAATAAAGAAGAAGAATCTATTAAATATATATATGTATGTACTTCAACGATTTAACTAAACTTTATTATTTAAAAGAGGGTAATATTTTTTAAGGGAAAACATATATTAAATACATATTTTATAAATATATATTTGTTCAAGTAATATAATATCTGTTTAATATTTTGGCTTTATATTATTTGTAAATAATGTGTTAAGGTTATAGGTAATTTATTTTTTAGTGTGTGATTTTTTTTTTTTTTTTGTTAATATGATGTAAATAATTAAAACGTATCCACGCCGTGGCGTTTCGATCTCATTTACTTACAAGTAACAATTCGACTTATCTCCAGAGAAGCAAGTTAGGCTGAGTCTTTAGCTATCAGATAAATGGTGTAATCGTGATAGTAATTAAATGGCAGCTCATCAAAAATACTTTTTCTATAGGAAAATGGCGGCCATATTTATTAATCAATCTATACATATATGGGTGTAAAATATGACTGATTATCAAAATAGACAAAAAAATACAAATATATTTTGAGAGGAGAACTTTAAAATGATCACCAGTGATGACCTTTGGGATATTACACTGAATTATGAGTTTGAATTAATTGTAACCTAATTCTCATAATAATATATATTGTGTGTATATGGCAAAATGAAGATTTTCAAGGGCAACAGATATCAAAAATATACTACCTTGATAATATGTAAAAATTATCAAAATTATTTTAGTGATATTTTGACTAGATCATACTTGCATAAGTGTATAAGGAATTTACTCAGTTGATTGGTGTGGGTAATTCAGCAGAAATAACTGTACAGTGGAGTGGTATTGTTAATTAATGTAAATGTGTGTAATGATTAAGTACAATGCTGAAAACAAGTATGCAATAAATATGCAATAAATCAAATTAATTCATTGCACTTGTGAAATGCATTTCATAATTTTAAAAACTATCAAACTATTTAAAATATCGATTTTTTACTGGTTCAATAATATACAAGATTATGGGGTGTGATTCAAGAACATTGTGAATGAAATGCTTTTTTTAATTTGAGAAGTAACACATTAAACCCCCCCCCCCAAAAAAAAAAACAAAAAAAACTTTTTTCTTCAATTATTGGTGTATTTACCTTGAAATAAACGTAGGAGACATCCATAGTTATTGAATTAATTAATTTATGGACATGTCTACTTATACACTTTTAATTTAATATACTGTGAGGAAGCTTTATTTTTTCTCAATGTTAAAACAGGAAAAACTCACTATATGTATGCCACACATAGCAAGCAAGTGTAATCAATGGATGCCAGAAGGCTTGTGCATAAAATCCCCATCTAGTGCCTACTCATCCAATATCCCCAGACTAGTTTCTGGCTTGTGGCCTTCGTCAGTGAGGAGCCTTGGATCTGAGAGCACTGCATCTAGATCTTAGGATCGAATGAAACCCTCCAGCAACCACCTTTTATCTCCATTTAACTATAAAACTATGGTAAGGAAAACCTTAATGTTTCCAATTCAAGCCCATTAGCTTATATAGTTATATAGGTTAACCTATAATTTTGGTGTAGATGCAGTGCTCTCAGATCCAAGACTCCTCACTGACGAAGGCCACAAGCCAGAAACTAGTCCGGGGATATTGGATGAGTAGGCACTAGATGGGGATTTTATGCACAAGCCTTCTGGCATCTATTGATTACTCTAGCCTGCTGTGTAGGGCATATGTATAGTGAGTTTGCCTCTTTTAACAACAGCTATACACAAGCATAAGAGATGGTAATCATGTGATGTTTATTGGCTTAAAACCATTCCTGCCTAATAGGATATTAATGGCTATGGTTATTAAAAAACCAAAGACACCAAAATGTATGGGAACTGAACTGGGTTCAGACCCATATAATTATATAAGCTGATGAACTTAAATTGGAAACATTAAGGTATTTTCAGTTTAAGACTCATAGTTTTAAAGTTAAATGGAGATAAAAGGTGGTTGCTGGAGGGTTTCATTCGATCCTAAGATCTAGATGCAGTGCTCTCAGATCCAAGACTCCTCATTGACGAAGGCCACAAGCCAGAAACTAGTCTGGGGATATTGGATGAGTAGGCACTAGATGGGGATTTTATGCACAATCCTTTTGGCATCCATTGATTACTCTAGCTTGCTGTGTGTGGCATATGTATAGTGAGTTTTGCCTGTTTTAACAACAGTTATACACAAGCATAAGAGATGGTGGTCATGTGATGTTTATTTTCTCAATGTTATGAAAAAAGGAATTGAAACAAAAAAGTACATTTATTTTAGGACATATTGTGAAATTTAAGAATATTACCCTTGTAATTAAAAAGTTTCCTGTACCTAGATCCACTGCAATTTTTACAACAGATTCTGTGATAGATTTGTTGACCATTTGAAACCATTACTGAGATTGCTAAAAAATAGCCAATCAAAATGTACCACAAAACAGAAACAAGCCTTTGAAAAAATGAAATTGGGTTTTGTACACAATATGATGCTAAGTTTTCTGGACTATAATAGGCCATTTATTATCCAAACAGCCATTAGTGGGTATGAATTGGGGGTATCTAGAGATCAACTACATGGTAACAGACAAGCTCTTGCAATAGCTTAGGCATTCCAAAAGTTTCCACATGTGTTACTAGGATTAGAATTAAATGTCACAACAGACAATAAGAGTGTGGAATTCCTCAATCATAGTTTACTGAAAAATAGCTGGTTACTTTGATGGAGTTTGTTTTTGCAGGAATTTGATCATACTATCCAATATTGTTAATGGAACAGGGAATGTTGTAGCAAATATGTTCAAGTGCAATCCCATCTCATCACTCCAATAACACTTAAGTGTAGACAACATATATATTGCAAATATTGCATTAACTATTGATGAGATGATAAAGAAAAAAATTAGTTTAACTGGCAATAAACAGTGAAAAAATGAACAGTTAAATCAAGTGATTTGGAAGCTAGAGCCAATGCATTAGATTAAAATCAAAGCAAGCAAATCAGTAGATATAAGATTGAGAAGACAGTGCTTCAATATCAAATTAATGGAGAAAAGATGAATGGAGGGTGATTATATCACTTTTACATGAGAAGCCCACTAACCAAAAATACTTATTGTATTTATATATTGGACTATTTTCCTCATCTAGTATTAAGAATTGAATGTCTTTAGAAAAATTTATTTAATTTTTTCCAATTACATTCAACTGTTAGCATAGCACACAGATTAGTATATGCATAACAATTCAAGAGGTATTATTCTCTTCTTTTCTTTAGATATTGCTAGCCTTATGAGAGACAGTACCAAATTGAATCTGGACTCTTTGATTTTTGAATATTGAATTTTAAGATAATGTTCTTTGTCAAGCATTGGTGGTTGAGAAGTCAATGACATCTGCTTTACAAGCAGTTGTCCTGAGTTAGTGGGTTTGCTTCCCAGACTGTGCTATGACACATGAGAAAAATATAATGTTCTCACTAACAGTTGACTTAGTTGATTAGAGCAATACTTTTAAATTTAATGTATAACAATCTGAGGGTCCAGATTCAATTCCCAAACTATAACTGTCACTGTTAGATCATTAACATCAAAAGAAGAGAAAAGAATAATGTCTCACAAAAGGTTGTGTATAACCTGTGTGTTATTATTAACAATTGAATGTAATTGGAAAATTTAAGTAAAAGTTAAATTTTTCTAAAGGCATTTACTTCTTAATGCTAGAAAATGGAAATAATCCAATATACAAATGATACCATCACCACAAAACTTCAGGAACACACTAAGTATATTCCATTGTTTATATAGGCATTATAAAACCTATAAGACAGAATCTTCTAAAAAAACAGTTCTATTGGTCATGCATGCACAATAATATTATTTTTGTGTTAAATAAATATGAATTTTTCCAGTGAGCCAATCCAGAAGACAAGAATTATGTTAGCCAAAATAATTCAATTATATTCAAGAAACCTAGAGAGATGATGGCCATTGATTTATCTTCATTTAACAAGAAAAATACTTAGTTTTAGTACATGACATGCCCTTAAAGTTTGTCATGGTCTATAAAGTACCTCAAGCTACAACATGACATACTGTGAGAGTATTGAATACCTGCCATTTTCCAATTGTGAGAAAGTGTAAAATCCTAATTTTAAATCATAGAACCCCTTTTGTATCAGAGCAATGGAAGAAATAACTTAAAAATATGACATTAAGCATGTGCTGATATCTATTAAGAATGTTCAGTCACAAGAATGCTCAGTCAAATCCTTGTGAACATGTTATATGGAAGCTAGGTAATTATTTTGAACCTATTTGTCAAGTATCATCAAGGCTAGGTTAACTAGTCAATAAATAAATCTATTAGTTATTCAATGATTCATTTACATTTAGGTAAGTACAGTTTACAAAAGTTTAGAGAGGTTCCTATTGATAGGGAGAGAAAATCACATTGATTTATATGCTAAATTTATGCCAATGAGGCAAAAAATAAAATGAATGAGTGTCTCAAAACGTAGGTTTAATGTTGAAGATAAAAATAATGATACAATATCCTCATGCAAATAATCCCCAAAAAATTTGTTTAAAAAATTCTGTAACTCACATGAAGATCCTTTTACCTTTGTAGGAATTAAAACAGGCAAAACTCTCCATACAGTAGTACCACTCAATATGAACAAGCATAAGAAATGGTGATCATGTCATGCATTGTAGAAATTCAAGAGAATGATGTCTTCTGGATTGAGAATGGCAAAGAAATAAAAGGCAACTATTAAGCTCAATCTTTAAGGCAATGTTATAACTACACAGAACTGGTGAGTATTTGATTGACCTACTTTATATAAAAAAAACATTTGTCTTAGAAGTTCAAATGATACTTAATGTTATTTTAAAAATATGTATAAAAGATATATGTATCTAGGCTTAAGGAAAGAAGAGTAACAGTGTCAAAATAACAGATACCATTATTTATTTTAATACATTTTTATCACTATTTGAGTTTTCTGGATATTCATTAAAATAAGGTTGTGTTTAATTTGGTATTTTTTATTTTCTGTTGTTAGAAATGAATGAGCATTAGGTTGAAGGTTGGAGATCTTTATGTAGTTGGCCTAAACTAGTAGCTGTTGCAAGTTTTGCATCAACTCTATTAATTTACAATTAGCACATATTTAGTCTAAAGTGAACAAGATTCATTTAGATTAAATCCTGTTCAGACATTCATATAAGAACTAAAGATATTGATATGATGTTTGATTCTTGGTGATTAAATTATTTATCTTGAAGATATTGATATGATATTTGATTCTTGGTGATTAAATTATTTATCTTGATGATGATACATTTTCTTCTAAATCTCTGAAATTGTCTATGAGAAAGAACTTGCATCTATTATGATGTGGATGCATTTTATGTTTCAATGTGATGGTTATCTTGAGATTCCTAATTTAATAATGGTCTTTATGCTGATAACTAATTCCTTGTTTAATCTTTAATATTAGCTCACAGCCTAATGGGTGAATTTTTCAGAATAAATTATTTGAATTTTAATAATAAGATAAAATTTGTTTTTTACCTGTAATAACTTGTAACTTGTACTAAGATATATATGATACCTACTTGAATAAATTTTATAGGATAATAACTCATGAAAACACACACATATATATTTCAATTTGTATGGGTAAAGATCATGAAAATGATTCACATTTTATGGCCTCAAGAAAGAAGGGGATATTGTGACAGGGATGATGATGAGCAAACCAATCACAAGTTAGTATCAAATAACCCTAAAATGTAAATACATTAATGAGTTAAATAAAAATCTTAAATAAAAAACAGATTGAGAGTAATGATGTGTTTATGTACATAATATATATGTATATGTAGCATGTATATTTTATTCATAAATATAATAAAATATACACTTGAAGAATTTTTTGTATATTTTATTTTATTATCATAGAGAAAAAAAAAATGTGTATTTTATTTTATCTATTTAAATTTTAAGAAGGGAAGAAAATTAAGTTTTTTTTTTATTATTTTGTAAAAGTGTAATTAATTAAAATGGGGTAAAATGATCAAATAATTTTTAATTGTTTATATATTTTTTCTTTTGCAAAAGAGAAAATATTTTTTTTTTCTTTTATCAAATATATATATATATATTTAAGTATATTGATTACATGTTTTATTTTATTAATTAATAAAAAAAATTACCTGGGGATTTAATTAGAAAGAAAATATAAGAAAAAATGAGCTGATAGCATTTTCTTTCCAGATGTAATACTATAAATAATGTTTTAAAACCAAAGTCAGGATTCTAGGATTGTTTTTGATAAAAACAAGCTGTGTGTGAATATGTTGGAGTATTTTCATCATCTATCATTAAATATTAAAGGTATAGAAAATTTTAAAGTTTAAACTTTTCAATTATAAACAACTTATTAAAAATAACATACAATTAGGTAACACCGGTTACTAATTAAATAACATTTTAAGTATAATTACTCTCTATTCTTCTTCTGATGTTGCTGACTAACCAGTGATAATATTAGCATAGGAGTTGAATATATACTTTCAAATTGTTGAATATCAAGACAACCCTCTAACCATTTGAGCTATTCTGTCAAACATAACAGTTAGTAGAAATTTCATGTACTTATCTATTAGGTTTGAGTCTTTCAATTTTTTTAAATACTTTTTTTCTAAGAGTGAAGTTAATTATAGGATTTTATACATTATATATTGACATTCTGGATTGATGTGATTGTTTTCCTACTGTCATATGAGCAGCTTAAATTTTCTTCTTTGCATCTTTTCCTCTGTATCCAATATATTTGTATTTTCTCAATTGACCATATGATCATTAGTACATATATG
Organism: Epiperipatus broadwayi; assembly: GCA_028023455.1. Lineage (NCBI taxonomy): Eukaryota > Metazoa > Onychophora > Udeonychophora > Euonychophora > Peripatidae > Epiperipatus > Epiperipatus broadwayi. The sequence continues at coordinate 39,010 of JAQFVV010013595.1, read as the reverse complement.
ATCTGCTACTGTGGACATATTTAATTTTTCTCTTTAAACCATTAGTTTATAATCTTTCAATTGTTGTTAAAGAGGGTGAGATTCACATAATATTTCATAGATGCAGTTTTGGATTTTTCAGAATTTCTGGTTTGGTCTTTGTAGAAATTAGAATTCCTCAAAGTGTGATATAGCTTTGGAAAGCTGTTCTAATGTTATATTAACTGCAGATTTTCTTTAATTTGTATGCTATTTCTGGTATGGTTGGATACACTTTAATTGTGTTTTTGATGTCTATTTTTGGTTTTGTTGATGATAGGTGATGAGAATTTGTTCTAAATCACTGGTTTCCAAACAAATATATTTTGCTCTGTTTCATAGTAATAGTATTATTCCATGTTTTGTGCTTCTGATGTAAATGGATGTGTCAAGTATTTTATGAAGTGTGTTGGGTTCCTATATATCATTGTTTTACTTTGACCTGAGGGAGTTTTGTTACAAGAATATCTAAGAATGTGGATTTTTGTTCACACTCTGATTCCATTGTAAATTTAATTGAAGTGGGCATGATATTGATGTGCATCCAGAATGACTGTAATTGCACTTCACCATGCAGCCATATAACAAATGTATTACAACATAGAGGCACCATTTAGGTTAAAATGGTATTTTGGCTGTGGTTTCAAGTTCTTCCATGTAAATGTTGTTAAGCAATAATGACAATGGTGATCCCATGGCCATCCCTTGATTTTCTTGAAAGAATTCTGAGTTATATTTTAAATATGTTGTTGTTTTTCAAAAGGTTAATAGTTCTATTCTATTACCAATAGGTAGAGTAGTTGAGGTTTATAGACTCTTATCGTCATAACCTTTTTCTAAGAACAGACAATTCTTAATCACATGGCACATTTTAAAATAAACTTTCCACATAAAAGCTTACCAATATATCAATTCTTTCTATTTTCATGTCCCTGTGTAATTCTACAAATTGGTTAGAATCCCTAACTGAGAACTGTGCCATATTTGCCAATGGACTAATAACTTCAAGAAGAAATCTCAACAAATTTTGACATGGTAAAATCCTATAACTAACAATAATCCTGAATGGAACATTGTCTTTATGAAATTTAGGTAGTCCATAAAAGTGAGGAATTTTGCTGAAATATGATTTCCTTTTTCTCCAAATCATTGAAATATCTGTGATGCTTCCAGAAATAATGCTTATAACTTTACTTCTTTACTTGGATTTTTTGCTACCATTTAATATTGCCTGCTTTGAGAAATTCTTGTATTTTGTTATCATAATCAGTTTTATCCATTATGACCATAATGTTAATTTTGTCATCAGGGAGAGTGATTATAGATGTATTCTGTTTGAGAGATTTAATAGCTTTCCTCTCATCACATGAAATGTTTAATTTCTGCTTTTAATGTCTCTCAAGTGTTTTTAACTCTCCAGCACAAACTTCTTAAAAAAAAACTTTAGATGGAGAATAGTTAATTGAAGCACTGTCCTAAAATACTCTGGCTTGCTGGTGGAACTGCACAACCATATATGATTACTGACTACTTCCAATGACTACGAAGTGCCATCAGTGACTTCCAGGGAATAAGCATTGTTATTCATGAATTGGTAATTTTTACCTTGCAAGAATGTTGTTTGCTAATTTATTAAGAAAACAAAATAAAATAGATGCTCATTTAGTATACTGGTATTTATTCCTCCTTATCATGTGAGTTTTATATAATTGTGGTGTGCAAACACATGGTTAATAAAAAAAATGATACCATTAAATAGACATATAAATCTGAATCATTGTATCCTTGTTGTATAGTTTGCTCATGAAGACACTCTGTGTCAATTTTTTTTAAAGAAAAAAAAGTATAATAAATTACAACATTTTGGTTTGCTTTAGTATTAAAGAGAACTTAACTCCAGGTATTTCTTTGCATTAAATTAAAAGTTTAAAATGAAAAGAAAAACCATACACTATGGTAAGTAAGGTTATTTATTTATTTAATTGTAATATATTTTAAACATATTTAATACATAACATGTTTTATTTTTATATATCAATATACTTTATGATTTAATCTACATGTATACATACAAATGTAGATGTGCATGTGGAATAAAATGATTTTATTTTAAATCTATCAAATATATGCTCATTGATTTACTTTTTTTTATATTAAAAATGCAATTAATAATTAATCTTTACATACATATATGTATGTGTATAAATGAAGTATTATTTATTTTATTTTGTATGAACATATTTAATCTTTTAAAATTTAATGGTCTTTAATTATTTATTATTTTTAATAAAATGTGCATCTATATAAATGTTTATATAACTCTATATCTCCAGGTCAGCCAAAGAAAAGTAAAGAGGAGATCTTCCCCTTATATTAAGTTTAGATATTGTATTCATTATTATGAGGTTTTGTGTTAAATTGTATTTATGGGTTTTATTTATTTTATTTAATATTAATAAATTAATTACTAAGTTGAGTCAACATTTGGTGTTCAATTTATCTGTTCATCTCATTCCACAGTAAATACAAATTATTCATTTTTTTCTTCTATTGTATGTCTCTCACCTTGAGAGTTTACATATTATTGAGTTTGAACCTGGAATATGCTGGAGGGGAACTGTGGATAAATGTCTCTATGAGTGAGAATTTTTATATAGTGTTCTTTCTCAGAAAGTGACACATGAAATCGATGTAATTTGGGCTTTATAAAAATGCTTTACTAATGGCAAGTTCTTTTGGTCCTTATAGGAATTGATTCCAAAAACAGAGATCAAAAAATATAATTAATGATTATTAGTTTGATCTCCATTTATATAATATTACTAAATCTATTTTTAATTGGCTTGAAATAATACCATATGTGGATCATGGATGTGTCATCATGTTAATTTGTGTGCTCCACATATAGTAATTAATTTAAATAACTGCATTAAATGTTGATGTAAGTCTTAAATTAATTTATAGGGTTACAAAACAGATTGTTGTTAAAAAATGAAAGGGCTAGGTTCCTGGTAGAATAGCAAACCAAACTGTGATCCAAAAATTATTGTTTGGATTTCAGTGCATTATTCCTCAACTTAAATAAAATATTTTTTTAATAAAATAATTTAGTTATAGAATATTTTTAATAGACTTTCTGTACCTACTCATATTCAAATTTATAAACTGAGATTACAAACAATATCATTATACTTCTATTATTTGAAATACAACTCATGTTCCTTAAAATTATTTACAAGATTTTTTTGTTTGTTAAGTAAATATTTTTTAAAAAGCAAGTTTTAGTTAAACAATTAACAGAAATTAAAATTTCATCCTACATTTTACTGAAAGTTCACTGCACTGATATTATGCATTTTAAAATTTGGCCCACCAAAATTGATAAACTGGATAATTGAGTAGACAAATAAAAAATTGTAGAATAATATTGCATTATCATCAATATCTAAAATGTGAACAAAATTTAAAAAAAATTCATTCAATAGAAGTAGATTAAATATTAATTATAAAAATTGACATGGACAAACAAACAAATAGAATTTTTAAGTTAAATAAAAGCATTTAAAAAAGTGAATCTTAACTTTCATCTATTGCCTAGGATCCTAATAGACAATAAATAAACAATGATAATAATAAATGTAAAATTTAAATCAATCAGCTTATTATTACAACTTTATTTTTAATTACCCTAAATTCAAATTTACTCATTTTAACAACTTTGCAATAATACCATTGTGAAAACACTTTTCAAATATACATATCAATATGCTGAAGACTATACAAAGAAATTACTTATTCAACCAACAATTATATATGCAACATAATCTTCACATTATCTAATATTAAAATTTATTATAAAAAAGGTATAAAAATAAACTTACAATTTATCAGCCACATAGCTTGTCAAATGGATATTTAAATAAGCAATAATAATAATAACAAAAATGAAATTTAATCAACCAAGGTGTGAATACATTTTCACATAAATTAACTTTAAATTAAATTTAAATAGCACAGTAAATAACTATCATTTAAAAAAATTTGCAATCCAATCACTATAATACACTATGTATAGAAACACACACACACACACACACACATACACATATATATATATATATATATATATATATATATATATAAGTGAAATAATGCTTAAAGCTAAATGGTATAATCAGTAACCATTAGAAACCAGTCACCACTTAAACATGCCAATATAGATAGTAATCAATATTTCACACTGTTGTCAAGGCAACCTCTCTCCTAATAATAATAAGAGTGAAAATCCACTCTTACTAATGGTCCAATGAATATATATATATATATATATGGTCAAGTTGCAATCTTTATGTGTCCATATATATTCATTGGACCATTAGTAAGAGTAGATTTCCACTCTTATTAAGAGAGAGGTTGCCTTGACAACAGTGTGAAATATTGATTACTATCTATCTTGACATGTTTAAGTAGTGACTGGTTTCTAATAGTTATATATATATATATATATATATATATATATATATATATATATATTATAATGAAATTATTCTCACTACTGATTTTATTACATCTTCACAACTCTAAAAAGACTTATTTATTTATTTGTTGCCCAGAAGATGATCTTGTACAAGGTGAGATGATTATAACCTAAAAAATTAATTTTATTCAATCATAGCCATTGATGAGGATCAGACTGCAGCTCACATCAAGCACTACTTTCATATTTACTGATCTCTATCTACCCCACTCCTATATTAACCTAATAGAAATGTATTTTAATTAAGCCAATCAGAGTAGCTATATCATACGATATTCTAAATATTAACACACTCCAAATACTTCTCTGGTGGATGGAAATTATTATAAAATGCAGGATTTAGGCTTTAACAATTAATTTATTTAATAACAATAAAAAAACTTAATAGAACAAATTAACTTTCTTTAGTCTTTTGTATTTACCACTGTACATAATCAATAAAAAAATTTATGTTAGAATGAATCAGTGAAATCAATAAAGCATGTAGTGGCTTAATTCATTTACCTAAATTCTTCTTGGCTCCAGGGTTAATAATATGAGAGTAATAAATTTTATAATACATAAAAGAAATGTTTTTTATATATATATAAATCAATAAATTTTATAATACATAAAAGAAATGTTTTTTATATATATATAAATCAAGAGAGTAAGATTAAGATTACTAAAAACACAATTGAAATGTTAGAATAATAAAATAAAATAAAAAAAAAGTCACTTATCAAAATTAAATCAGGTTCACTGATTATTAGTAAATTTAGTTATTATTCAAAATAAATTGATTTAGTTATTATTCAAAATGAATTAATCCAAATAATCTTACCAAATTTTGTTAAACTCAACATTTATGCAAATTTTTCTTTCCAGTATTAAGGATATTTAATGTCTCAATTTAATGTCAGAGAAGTCTCTATTACTAATGTAACTTGAGTTTTTTTTTCTGTTATAATTTTATATATTCTAACAGTTTACTTAATAATGGAGAATATATATATATTGTAACGATATATAGATATGTCGTTACATTAATTTAAAAGAAAAACAAAGTTCGCAAATAAAAATAAATGTATTAAAAATCTATAAAAAAACTAGACGCTAAAATTAAAATGTTATTAAATATATATATTCGCACAGATGCTAAACTTTAAAAAGATTTTTTTTATATATAAATAAAAAAAGGTATTTGAACATATTTTTTTTTTTTTTGATAAAAAAATACAAGAGTTAAATATTAAAATATTTAATATAAGTTAAAATAAAAACAGGTATTAATTAATTCCTGTAATCTATAAATGGAAATGATTGTTTATTATTTGAAAAACAAGCTAGCCCTCAAGGCTCTTATGTAATTAAAGGGTCAGATGGAAATTAGATAAGAGAAATTAGCTGGACCAATGGAAGCACCAAGCCTTGGCTCGGACCCTAACGAAAGTGATGGATTGGTGACGTTTTGTTGTTTGAATCCGTGTGGATAATATAAAAAGGAGAAATATTGAGTATTGGGCAGTTCCAGTGGTTTGTTGTAAGAGATGGGGTAGGATGCACATACCTCACTCTCTCTCTATTTTTAAAAATGAACTGATTGAGATACCGAAAGGAACCAGCTAATGCCACCTCCAGAACATTATCTTCTAAACGAGAAGTCACGGGAATATAAAACAAGAACCTGGACTTTGGCTACTGTAAGCTATCGACAATGAACTTAAAATTTTTTTTAAATAATTAAGAACTTTCGTGAAAGCAATTTGAATGTTAAAATGGAGTTTCTATTTGACCTTTAAGTTTAAAATCAATTGATGTTTAATTGTATATGTTTGTTATTGATAAAAAAAATCATTTCCATTTATTTTAATTGTATAAATTATTTATTGTTTAAATTTTAAATGTATGAAATTTAAGTTGTTTATAGACGCTTGCATGGATTCGTTTGCGGTTAATTATATTTTGGTTTTCATATTTGATCAAAATATATAGACATTCGATAAATAATGATACCTTACGGTGAGTATCTAAAATGTATTTATTCGGAGGTCTTTTAAGTTATTGGTGACAACGCAAGTATCTTATGGTGAATACTATTGGGTTACTTATAAGTTTCCCTCTGCGATTGTCGGTATCAATAATTTTGTATTTTGATCATTTATGCTTATTTTGAAATGTTTTTGACCGTGGAATCTATGTAATCGATCTATACCCAACATTTTAAAACAAATTGTATAAAAGTTATCTGTGCGAACATATCTAAATGATAAATTTAAGTCGGGCGTGAAGGGCTATATCGTTTTGTAAGGTTATATTAAGGGAGGGTAATCTTAGGTTATTTGTTTCGTGGTTGAATTGGCTCAATGGTTTCGATATATTTATGTAGGTAGTAAATGTAGCAGGAGATCCGCCACGTGCAGGATTACATATATACACCGCACACCCTCTGTTGCCTATGGAATTGGATAGTAAGACGCAAGACGCAATCCATTCCTATGGAGTTTTATGTTTATTGTTCTACTCGCCATCAGAAGTAGCATTCCTGGTGGTGGAGAGCAACAAAGTCTTCTCACTATACTGTTCAGATGTGCATTCCTGACAGTATAGTCTATTTAGTGCCATTGTATTTTCATGCTACATTGAATACATAAGTGTATCGGATGGTTGGCGTCAGTTTGACTTTGAATTTTTAGCCTAGGGTTAAATAAGGGAAGAATATTGTCTTTTCAAATGCAGATCTATGTAGCCTATTCATACCCGACCCTCTAAATAAAATATTAAATATTATAGCAAGCTATTTTAAATGTAAAATTAAAAGTTAATATAAAAATCTAAATGTTAAACTTATTCCTCGGGTTTAGAATGATTTTATATGTGCGTAAATAAATATTTTTCTGTGTTAATTTCTGGCAGTGGCTTTTATTATTTTTTTATATTTATATCTAAATTTATAGATTTTTATCTCTGCGTCTCCACTGAGCTAGTGACAATGGGCTAACGATCTAAATATGTAAATAAAGTGGAATCCTAACAGCGCGTATCTGCCTACTTTATAAATTTTTCTAGGCTCAAATGCCTAGATGGCGCCCTTGCTAGTGCGGTGCAGTGCGATGCGATCTCCCGCTTTGTTTGGATCATTATAATTGGCATCCCAAGTGTGGCCTTACCTCAGAGATTGACCCTGAGAAGGGGAATTGATGATGATGAAATTTTCTATCTTTAATAAACCACTAGTATTTTTGAAAATAAATCATGCCCGCAATATTTTTTCTCAAATTAGTATAAATATATTTGTTGTATTGACGTGGAGTTACAGTTGAAGTTTTGTTTAAAAAGTGCTGCCAGTAAGAAAAAATTGCGCATATGTAGAGATAAATTCGAGGAATAAAAAGTAATAAATAAAACGTAATAATAAATCTAAATCATAGATTTTTTTTAAAAAGTCTTGTTAAACTAAAATCTAATAGTTCAACTTGCCTAAGAAATGGTAAAAGATAGGAGAAATGAAACTTGGAAGGGAGGGGGCAGAAATTTAGCTGGTAATAAGGAATCAACAGTCAACATTTTTTTTATCATTATATTTGTATGTAATTACTGTTTTGTCTTTTAAAAAAAAAGTTTTGTCCTTTTAAAATTTTCATATATACTGTAATCAATTTGTGTAACGTAATTAATTACTAACACTAAGTAAAGTTTTTTTTTTTTTTTTAATGTTTTTGTTTTTTGAGGAAGTTTACTGATATGTAACGATATATAGATATGTCGTTACATTAATTTAAAAGAAAAACAAAGTTCGCAAATAAAAATAAATGTATTAAAAATCTATAAAAAAACTAGACGCTAAAATTAAAATGTTATTAAATATATATATTCGCACAGATGCTAAACTTTAAAAAGATTTTTTTATATATATATATAAATAAAAAAAGGTATTTGAACGTATTTTTTTTTTTTGATAAAAAAATACAAGAGTTAAATATTAAAATATTTAATATAAGTTAAAATAAAAACAGGTATTAATTAATTCCTGTAATCTATAAATGGAAATGATTGTTTATTATTTGAAAAACAAGCTAGCCCTCAAGGCTCTTATGTAATTAAAGGGTCAGATGGAAATTAGATAAAAGAAATTAGCTGGACCAATGGAAGCACCAAGCCTTGGCTCGGACCCTAACGAAAGTGATGGATTGGTGACGTTTTGTTGTTTGAATCTGTGTGGATAATATAAAAAGGAGAAATATTGAGTATTGGGCAGTTCCAGCGGTTTGTTGTAAGAGATGGGGTAGGATGCACATACCTCACTCTCTCTCTATTTTTAAAAATGAACTGATTGAGATACCGAAAGGAACCAGCTAATGCCACCTCCAGAACATTATCTTCTAAATGAGAAGTCACGGGAATATAAAACAAGAACCTGGACTCTGGCTACTGTAAGCTATCGACAATGAACTTAAAAATTTTTTTTAAATAATTAAGAACTTTCGTGAAAGCAATTTAAATGTTAAAATGGAGTTTCTATTTGACCTTTAAGTTTAAAATCAATTGATGTTTAATTGTATATGTTTGTTATTGATAAAAAAAATCATTTCCATTTATTTTAATTGTATAAATTATTTATTGTTTAAATTTTAAATGTATGAAATTTAAGTTGTTTATAGACGCTTGCATGGATTCATTTGCGGTTAATTATATTTTGGTTTTCATATTTGATCAAAATATATAGACATTCGATAAATAATGATACCTTACAGTGAGTATCTAAAATGTATTTATTCGGATGTCTTTTAAGTTATTGGTGACAACGCAAGTATCTTATGGTGAATACTATTGGGTTACTTATAAGTTTCCCTCTGCAATTGTCGGTATCAATAATTTTGTATTTTGATCGTTTATGCTTATTTTGAAATGTTTTTGACCGTGGAATCTATGTAATCGATCTATACCCAACATTTTAAAACAAATTGTATAAAAGTTATCTGTGCGAACATATCTAAATGATAAATTTAAGTCGGGCGTGAACGGCTATATAGTTTTGTAAGGTTATATTAAGGGAGGGTAATCTTAGGTTATTTGTTTCGTGGTTGAATTGGCTCAATGGTTTCGATATATTTATGTAGGTAGTAAATGTAGCAGGAGATCCGCCACGTGCAGGATTACATATATACACCGCACACCCTCTGTTGCCTATGGAATTGGATAGTAAGATGCAAGACACAATCCATTCCTATGGAGTTTTATGTTTATTGTTCTACTCGCCATCAGAAGTAGCATTCCTGGTGGTGGAGAGCAACAATGTCTTCTCACTATACTGTTCAGATGTGCATTCCTGACAGTATAGTCTATTTAGTGCCGTTGTATTTTCATGCTACATTGAATACATAAGTGTATCGGATGGTTGGCATCAGTTTGACTTTGAATTTTTAGCCTAGGGTTAAATAAGGGAAGAATATTGTCTTTTCAAATGCAGATCTATGTAGCCTATTCATACCCGACCCTCTAAATAAAATATTAAATATTATAGTAAGCTATTTTAAATGTAAAATTAAAAGTTAATATAAAAATCTAAATGTTAAACTTATTCCTCGGGTTTAGAATGATTTTATATGTGCGTAAATAAATATTTTTCTGTGTTAATTTCTGGCAGTGGCTTTTATTATTTTTTTATATTTATATCTAAATTTATAGATTTTTATCTCTGTGTCTCCACTGAGCTAGTGACAATGGGCTAACGATCTAAATATGTAAATAAAGTGGAATCCTAACAGCGTGTATCTGCCTACTTTATAAATTTTTCTAGGCTCAAATGCCTAGATGGTGCCCTTGGTAGTGCGGTGCGGTGCAATGCGATCTCCCACTTCGTTTGGATCGTTATAATATATATATATATATTGTAATGGACAATTGAACAAACATATTATGCTGAACCACGTTGTGGCGTCCAAATGTAATGGAACATACTTTTACTCTATTATACCAATCATCAGTTAACTGGGACCTACAGTTTGTGATGCCAAATGTAATGGACAATATATCATATAAACATATACATCAAATGTAATGGAATGTCAATATATGAGAAGAAAATAATGCTTCAAGCATTGGATGATAAATGTAATGGAATATATGTAATCTAAATGAATCCAATTGTTGAGAAAGCCTAATATAATAAATTGTATAATTTAAATGAAGAAAGATAAAATTATCCCAGTTATATTTAAATAAATTGTTTATATGCCCTTCCAACTAGCTATACATGAAATAAATCTAAAATCATACAGAGCAATGAGATCTATCCTTATAATTTATTCTCAAGATTGATATGACTAACTAATCAAATATATATCAGAAACAAAGGGAATTCTATTAAATCCAATATGCACATCCAATAAGTAAATTTATGTATATATAAACATATCAATAATAATAATATGTGTAAGTAACTTAAAGACTAAATAATAAGTGAAACACGAAGTTATCCTCTATTAAATTGTGAATTCAATTAATTTCATAATGACTCTGGCACTAAAAGAAAAATAAGAATAAAATATTAATACTCTTTCAAATAAATTACAAAGGCATTACTTATAAAACAAATAGTACATCCTTTATTTTTATATTATGGTTTAATTTTAGGTAGTATCAATGTTTTAAATACAAACCCAAATACAAAAAAAATATACATATATACTTGCAATAAGTATATATATATATTAAATAGATAAAGACATATTTGTGCTTAACAAGTATGCATTAATATAAACACAAATCCATATTTATATTTTTCAAATATTCAAAATTAAAAAAATATTATATCCAGCAAATATAAAAATTATTGTTTAGGTCTGCATAAGAATTATTATATGAAGTTAAAAAAAATGAAAATAGATAAATAAATATAAAAAAATTTTCTAATAAAATTTACGAATATAAATTTCATTTATTAATATATATATATAACAACTCATATGCAACCCAAACCTACACGCCATATTTTAAAATTTTAAATTACCTAAGAATTAACTTTAACATTCGTTAAACATTTGTTGTTTTTGGAAATGAGATGCTTGAATTGAATAGAATGATATTTATAAAAAACGTTTTATTTTTATAATTAAAAATAAAAGTAAAAAAAAGTATCGATCTCAAATATATATATATATATCATTTATATTAATAAAATTATTTACTACCTTTCAAAGTTTTACTTGTTTATTTTTCTTTTCAAAAGTCAACTTGTTTCGTTGTTTTATTTCTTTATTTGTTTAATATTAGAATGCATTCTATCTAAAGTTAAATTGAAGAAATACCACGTTAAAAAAATATATTGGTTTCCAAATGCACATATATACTTCATTTTTTTTTAAATTTCTCTCCTTGAAAAAAAAAATAATTGCCATGTTGAATCCAATATATTAATTAATTTTAGTTACTTCCAGATTGTTATTAGATTGACCATTATAGATTCCAGATAGCTATATCAAATTTCAGCTTCAGACGCATTGAAATTCATGTGTTGAAATTTGCTTAGTTTTTCTTTTTAAACTGCTTTGGAATAAATGAAAGGAAACGACGCAGCTCCCTGGCTGCAATATATATATATTAGCCAGTCATCGTTTTTGTATTTATTACAGAAATTTATCTTATTCCACTATTTTTAAGAATGGCAATTTCAAAGAAACAAAGTACAACAAATTTTATCCTTCAGTTTGTTTAATCCCTATCTTAATAATAATAATGGCTTCTTTTGTTGTTGCTGTTGTTCCACATGCCCAAAACATTTTACTAAAATTGTACTAATGCAGTTTATCATCAACAAATATTCACTGATTGAACTTCATGTTTAAAAGTGACTTATAATGGAAAATAAAACATTGATATGTTTGTTTTTCAAACCCTAATTGATAATCAATTTAATAGATTATTTGTCACCAACAATAACTGATTAACCGAGCCCCTCAGTTGGTGCTATATCTTTAGGTTATATACTCATCCATTTCTCTAAAGATCTGGCAGATACTGACAGCCAAAAGAATGAGTAGCATTTCACAATTTTGATATAGATCAAAAAAATTCAATCACTGATCTTAAAGCATACAATGTTCCATGAACACTCAGATGATTATCACAATTTAGTCTCTCTAAGCTACTACAACCCATAATAGTTTTCTACAAACACTATTACACTGCCCTGCTTACATCTAAGTCTTAGGGGCTATTATTTATAAAATATTTCCTTGCTCATCTTTGGGAGTCTTAGAAGCAAATATTATACATATATCAAAAAGAACTATACCTTACTCTCTCTGGAGTCTTAGAGGTAAAATCATGGTTAGGACTACTATTAACTGCTTCATAATAAATAATAACTAACATCACAATTTGGGTTGGAGCAGTGAATGAGATCACTCAGTCACAAGTGACATGAATACATCATGCCCTCAAGACAATGACAAAAATTTCCCATCCATCATCAATACTTGCAATAGAACCAACCAAACTCCAACAATCAAATATCCAATCTAACCTTCAAAATTATAGATTTTCTACAACACAAATTTTCCAAATATGGACTAAATTATTACTCTATAATTTAATGCCATCAATATAATTTTTAAATTGAAATTAAGCTGTTTCATGACTGTATTTATCTCTCATCATAAAAAATACAATAACAGTAACCATCACCATCTAAACATAAGGCCAAAATATTTCTCTATATAAAAAAAATTTACACAAAAATGCTTCTCTTTCTTTAAACTATGCATCTCACATCAAGATATATACTACACATCTCTCAGGTATGTGGGGTATTTCAAGCCCTAATTAGATTATTTTGTGTCCTAGTTGTTGTGCCAAATGTAATGGACAATTGAACAAACATATTAGGCTGACCACATTGTGGTGTCCAAATGTAATGGAACATATTTTTACTCCATTATAACAATCATCAGTTAACTGGGACCTACAGTTTGTGGTGCCAAATGTAATGGACAATATATCATATAAACCTATTATACATCAAATGTAATGGAACGTCAATATATAAGAAGAAAATAATGCTTCAAACATTGGATGATAAATGTAATGGAATATATGTAATCTAAATGAATCCAATTGTTGAGAAAGCCTAATATAATAAATTATATAATTTAAATGAAGAAAGATAAAATTGTCCCAGTTATATTTAAATAAATTGTTTATATGCTCTTCCAACTAGCTATACATGAAATAAATCTAAAATCATACAGAGCAATAAGATCTATCCTTATAATTTATTCTCAAAATTGATATGACTAACTAATCAAATATATATCAGAAACAAAGGGAATTCTATTAAATCCAATATACACATCCAATAAGTAAATTTATGTATATCTAAACCTATCACCGAATAATAATATGTGTAAGTAACTTAAAGACTAAATAATAAGTGAAATACGAAGTTATCTTCTATTAAATTGTGAATTCAATTAATTTCATAATGACTCTGGCACTAAAAGAAAAATAAGAATAAAATATTAATACTCTTTCAAATAAATTACAAAGGCATTACTTATAAAACAAATAGTACATCCTTTATTTTTATATTATGGTTTAATTTTAGGTAGTATCAATGTTTCAAACACAAACCCAAATACAAAAAAAGTATATAAATATATACTTGCAATAAGTATATATATATATTAAATAGATAAAGACATATTTGTGCTTAACAAGTATGCATTAATATAAACACAAATCCATATTTATATTTTTAAATATTCAAAATTAAAAATAAAACTATATTATATCCAGCAAATATATAAATTATTGTTTAGGTCTGTATAAAAATTATTATATGAAGTTAAAAAAAAAATGAAAATAGATAAATAAATAATAATAAAAAAATTTTATAATAAAATTTGCACATATAAATTTTACTTATTAAAATATACATATAGCAACCCATATGCAACCCAAACTTATAAGCCATACTTTAAAATTTTAAATTACTTAAGTGTTAATTTTGACACCTGTTAAACGTTTGTTGTTTTTTAGAAAACAAAGTGCTTGAATTGAATAGAATGATATTTATAAAAACATTTTATTTTTATAATTAAATAAAAAAAATATCGATCTCAAAAATATATATATCATTTATATTAATAAAATTATTTACTACCTTTTGTTTTAAAGTTTAACTTGTTCATTTTTCTTTCAAAAGTCAACTTATTCCATTGTTTTATTTCTTTATTTGTTTAATATTAGAATGCAGTCTATCTAAAGTTAAATTGAAGAAATAGCACGTTAGAAAAAATTATTGGTTTCCAAATGCACATATATACTTCATTTTTTTTAAATTTCTCTCCTTGAAAAAAAAAAATGACATGTTGAATCCAATATGTTAATTAATTTTAGTTATCTCCAGATTATTATATTGACCATTATAGATTCCAGATAGCTATATCAAATTTTGGCTTCAGACGCATTGAAATTCATGTGTTGAAATTTGCTTAGTTTTTCTTTTTAAACTGCTTTGAATAAATGAAAGGAATGGAGCAGCTCCCTGGCTGCGATATATATATATATATATATTAGCCAGTCATGATTTATGTATTTATTACAAAAATGTATCTTATTACACTATTCTTAAGAATGGCAATTTCAAAGAAACAAAGTCCAACAAATTTTTATCCTTCAGTTTGTTTAATCATTATCTTAATAATAATGGCTTCTTTTTTTTTGCTGTTATGCCATGTGCTAGAAAATGCTGTTTTGAAAAGCATTGTTACATATGTTTTCTTTTAAATAATTAACATTCAAAAAAAATATTAACCATATAAAAAAAATATTAAATCGAAAATTTATTTGACAGCTTTTAATATATATATATATAGACATAAATAATATTACATTTTTTAATAATCACCACAAATAAATAATCTTTTTTATAATCAACAATTTATATGTCATTATTTACTTATAATAATTAGAACATATAAGTATTACTATTAAACATCTCACCATTAATAATAATAATAATAGTTAAATATTCACAACGGTGTACCATCAACAAATAAATAAAATAATAACTCCAAACAATAACTATAACTAATAACCATAAACAATAATAATACTTCATGTATAAACATCAAATCAAAGAGATTTTTTTTTTAATAACAACAAATGATTTTTAAAATATAGATAGATTTATCAATATTTACAATATATATATATATATATATATATATATATATATATTGTAAATATCAATAGGTCGATATTTATATTTTAAAAATTTGTTATTTGTTATTAAAAAAAAAATCTCTTTAAGTTGAAGTTTACATATGAAATATTTAAATTTTTCTTTTATGTTTATTAAATATAGTTATTATTTGAAGTTATTATTTTATTTATATATATTGATAGTACATCATTATAAATATTTAATTATTGAAATAAATAAGGACATATAAATTGTTGATTAAAAAAAAAAAGTATTTTATTTGCAATGATTACTAAATGTAATAAATAATTATTTATGTATATTTTAAAAGATGTTAAATTTTCGATTTGATACTTTTTATATGTATACTTAATATTTTATTTTTATTTTGATGTTAATTGTTGTAAAAGAGAACATACATATAACATGAGTTTTAAAATAGCATCTGCTGGCATAAAACCACGCGACAATAATAAGGAAGCCATTATTAGGATTATTGCTTATTAAAAAATGGGATATAGAACAAACAACTGAAGGATAGAATTTTATTACATTTTATTTCTTTAAAGTTTACCATTTTTTTTAAAATACTGAAGTAACGTATATATTTTGTAATAAACATATAAATTATGACGGGGTAATAAGGATATATCGCAGCTAGGGCTGCATCATCATCATCGCTTTCATATATTCTAAAGCAATTTTTCAATGGAACAACTAAAAATTTCAACGTATAAATTTCATCGCGTCTGGAATTAAAAGCTGGTATAGCTATCTTAAATGTATTATCGTCAATTTAATTCTGATCCGGAAATAATTGTAATTGAGGTACTGGATTTAACATTTTAATAAAATATGCATATATTCAAGAATTAATAATCTTCTTTAATGAAATCGTTTCGTCGTTCTTTTAATAGAATGCATTCTAAAAATAAAAAATATACAGATGAAAAAACTCATGGACTAAATTAATTCTTAAAAAGGACAATCAACTAAGTGAACTTTTAAAAAAGGTATTTAATAATTATATATTTATATGAATGATGTGTGGATATACATTTTTGAGATTGATATATTTTTTTTTTGTTTATTTTATTTTTCATTGTAAAATGTAACGTTTGTGAATGATCAATTTAAGCGTCTTGTTCTATTATAACATTAAACGTATAACAGATGATGTTTAAGATAAATATTTAAATAATTTTAAAATCTGAAAATATAATTTATAAGTTGAGGTACTAAATATTAATTATTATCTTTACATTACAACTATTAGGCAGAAATATGTCTTTATATATTTATTGTTTATATTTATATTGGAAATATTAATATTATTTAAAGTCAAATGATAACATAAATAAAAGATGTGCTATTTATTTTTATAAATAATGCCTTTGTAATTATTTAAAGATCGATACTATATTATTCTTATTTTCTTAATGCCAAAGTTATTAGTAAATTAATTGAATTTACGACTTAATAAAAGATAATTTCTTATTTCATTTATTACTTGGTTTGTAGGTCACTTACATATATTATTTTTCATACACATATTTAGAGGTACATAAATTTATATAGTAGATGTGTATATTTGAATTTAATAAAAGTCCCTTTATTTTTGATATATATATTTGATTAGTTAGTCACATCAACCTAAAAGATAAATTATAATGAAAGATCTCATTGATTAGTATGATTTTAGATTTGTTTTATATAAAGCTAGCTGGGAGGGCAATTTAAACAATTTATTAAAATATAATTGGAACAAGTTTGTTTTTCTTCATTCTTTAATATAAATGGAATAACTCATATACGTTCCATTATATTTAACTTGCTTAATTATGAGCTACCATATAGTTTCCATTACATTATTTATATAACCGGGATAATTTTGTCTTTCTTCAATTTAAATGGAATGTAGCAAGTACGATCCATTATATTTAACTTGCCCAAACATGGGCTACCTTAAGTTCCATTACATTTGGAGCATCCAAGTGAGGCTCTGAATTATAGGTTCCATTACATTTGGCTAGTCCAATCGTGGGGCTGCTACATATACGTTTCCATTACATTTGGCGCAACAACTAGGGCTAGAAATAAGCTAATTAGGGCTTGAAATACCCCACATACTTGAGATTAAGATGTCTAGTATATATATTAATATGAGATGTATGGTTTAAAGAAAGAGAAGCATTTTTGTGTGTTTAATTTTTTTTTATATAAATGGAAATATTTTAGCCTTATGTTTAGATGGTGATGGTTAATATTATTGTATTTTTTTTTTAGTGATGAAAGATAAATATAGTCATGAAGCAGTTTAATTTCAATTTAAAAAGTATATTGATGGTGTTGAATTATAGTATAATAATTTTGTACATATTTGGAAAGTTTGAGTTGTAGAAAATCTATAATTTTGAAGGTTGGATGGGATATTTGATTGTTGGAGTTTGGTTGGTTCTGTTGCAGGTATTGATGTTGAGTGGGGAGTTTTGTCATTGTCTTGAGGATGTGATGCATTCATGTCACTTGTGATTGATTAGTCTCATTCATTGCTCCAACCCAAATCTTGATGTTTATTATTATTTATCATGAAGCAGTTAACAGTAGTCCTGCCATGATTTTATCTTTAAAACTCCAGAGAGAGTAAGATATAATTATTTTAATATAAGTATAATATTTGCCTCTAAGTCTCCCAAAGATGAGCAAGGAAATATTTATAAATAATAGCCCCTAAGACTTAAATATAAGCAGGGTAGTGTAATGGTGTTCTAAAAAAAAATTATTATGGGTTGTAGTAGATAGGATAGAATGAAATGTGATAGTCATCTAAGTGTTCATGAAACATTGTATGCTTTGGGAGTAATGATTGAATTCTTTTATCTACATCAAAGTTGTGAAGTGCTAATCAATCTTTTGGTTGTCAATATCTGTCGGATCTTTGGAGGAATAGATAAGTATATAACTTAAATATATAACACCAAACTTAAGAGTTTGATTAATTGATTATTGTTTGTAACAAATAATCTATTACATTGATTATCAATTAGGGTTTGAAAACAAACATATCGATGTTTTATTTTTTTTTTTGTAAGTGACTTTTAAACATGAAATTCAATTAGTGAATATTTGTTAGTAGTAAACTGCATTAGTACAATTTTAGTAAAATATTTCGAGCACAAAAGTTAATAATAAGTGAAGTGGATATTTTTTTTTTATGTGTATAAAATGGTATTAAGTATTAAAGTCCAGAAAATTTATAGGTATCGATTTAAGTATTTTATATTTAACTACCATTATTTTGAATGAGAAAGTTGTCTCACTATATTATCAAATTAGTTATTTTAAGGCATGTGAACATTTAGTTGTAGTTTAAATATTTCAAGGTTATATTGAATTTGATATGAAGTATCCACATTTTAATATAGTATAAGTGTAGAATATTTATTATCATTAAATATAAATAAATGTTATTTAGTGATATCAGTTGTTACTCTCTGCATATATATATTTTAGAGAAATTTGTTGATGTTATGGTGATAGATAAGATTATTTTTTTTTAAGCCAAGAAGTTCATGAGTTCAAATAAGTAAAATTTAGATTGTCAGATAGCTATTATATATTATAAGATTAAAAAGGCTTGTATTTTTAGTTAAAAAATTGCTTGTTGGAATAATGATTGGAGATGGTGAGCCCTTGATCTGTGATAGTTACTATATAGAAATATATATATATATATCTTAGATTTTATTTTATGAGTATATAATATTGTATTATTAATAATAATGGATAACAATAGTAATAAAATGCCAGTTAGTGGTAATTTTGATATGAGGAATTTTTTGGAAAAACTGGTGGCTATGATGAAAACCTACCTTGATGAATTCAAAGATCTTAGAGCAGAATTAAAAGATTTTAGAGCTGAGATAAAAACAAATTCTGATGAATTTAAAGCTGGGTTGAAAACCAATGCTGATGATCTTTCTAAAGAATTAAAAGTTGCATCAAAAACTCTGGTAGATGATAGTGTTATGAGTATAGACACAAAAGTTGATGAAGAACTGAAAGAATTAAATGTGTCTGACAAAATCTGTAGTAAAAATCTTGAATTAGTTGATGAAAATTTTGAAGAATACAAAGAACCCATTGAAGTGATTAGTAAAAATATAAAAGAAAATGAAGAGGATGTTAAAATGGTTGATAAAGATAATGAATTATATGGTAAAATTTTAAAAGAACCTCAAGAGTCTTTTGAATTAATTTATAATGATAATGTAAGAGAGAGTAAGTTGTTTGAAGAAGTAGTTGAAAGAAAGACTATAAAGAAACCTAAAATTTTTGATGAATACTATAGTAAGGATAAAAGAATTGATGAATCTGTAGAAATAAAATTAAATTCTTTAGGTGAAAAATTACTAAAGATTACGGATAATACCAGTAATAAATTTAAAGATAAAATGCAAAATCTAGTTCAAAAATGTACCATTAATTGTGGAAACGTTTATACAAAAATTAATATTTACAAAGAAATATTCTTTACAAGAATTAACAATATAATATGTAATGTAAATTTTATGGAAGTAGAAATTGATCCAAATGGAGATTTAGGCAAAGTCAAAATAAAACTTAAATTCAGAAGTAAAGAGAAAATTAAAATAGATTTTCTTGAGATAATTTATACCAGTAAAAATATGAAGAAAATTAAAGTAAAATTCAAAGAAATGAGTAGAGATAAGTTTAAAATAAATTATCTTAAAAGAAGTATAGATTTTATGAAAGATATTGGAAAAGCTAAAGTTAAACTTAAAGTTATAGATAGAAAGATAAATAATAAAGATTTTCTTCAAGAAAATATAACTAAGGAAAGAAATTTAAGTAAACCTAAAGTTAAACTGAAAATAATTAATATAATAATGTTATTGTTGTAAAACAAAATGATTTTCAAGAGTTCTTTAATGTTGAAATTATATCACACTGATTTGCGATTTTTAAAGGATTATTTAGAAAATTTGAATGAATACCATTCAAAATTATCCAGAGAATTGTTTTTAATTGAATCTAGAATAAGTAAAATAAAGACTTACTCAAGTCGATGATGTTTATCAAGATAGTCAAAGGAAAAGTAAGATTATCTGATAAAATAGCAACTATTATTGATAAAGTTAAGAGTTATGTTAGTGCTTATGATCAAGTTACTATTTATGTAAAGGATATAGATGTAGAATCTAAGGAGTTCATAGCAAAATCTTTAGATACTTATCTCAAAATTATTCAAAAGCAATTGAGTTATACCAAAATGCTATATGAAAATCTTGTAAATTAGGGCAAACTTTTTCACAAAGTTTAACATACTG
This sequence comes from Epiperipatus broadwayi, assembly GCA_028023455.1. Taxonomy (NCBI): domain Eukaryota; kingdom Metazoa; phylum Onychophora; class Udeonychophora; order Euonychophora; family Peripatidae; genus Epiperipatus; species Epiperipatus broadwayi. The sequence goes on along the minus strand of JAQFVV010013595.1, from coordinate 17,916 downwards.
GAAATTCTTTACAGGAAGAATTGAAAAGGCACTTTTGATTATTATATATTTTTTTTTTAAAAAAAAAATTTTTGGACAAATATCTAGATGATCTGAGAGATAGATATAAATAAATGAATGTGGTTATTAATAAGAAAAATAATATTCTTTAAACCATGTTAGTCCTTAGAAAGATTACAAATTTGAGAAGTTTTTCGATATTTCATAATTAATTAGTTATTTGCAAAGACATTTTTTTTTTTCGGTGGATTTGAGGGAATTGTAAATATCAATAGGTCGATATTTATATTTTAAAAATTTGTTATTTGTTATTAAAAAAAAAATCTCTTTAAGTTGAAGTTTACATATGAAATATTTAAATTTTTCTTTTATGTTTATTAAATATAGTTATTATTTGAAGTTATTATTTTATTTATATATATCGATAGTACATCATTATAAATATTTAATTATTGAAATAAATAAGGACATATAAATTGTTGATTAAAAAAAAAAAAAAAGTATTTTATTTGCAATGATTACTAAATGTAATAAATAATTATTTATGTATATTTTAAAAGATGTTAAATTTTCGATTTGATACTTTTTATATGTATACTTAATATTTTATTTTTATTTTGATGTTAATTGTTGTAAAAGAGAACATACATATAACATGAGTTTTAAAATAGCATCTGCTGGCATAAAACCACGCGACAATAATAAGGAAGCCATTATTAGGATTATTGCTTATTAAAAAATGGGATATAGAACAAACAACTGAAGGATAGAATTTTATTACATTTTATTTCTTTAAAGTTTACCATTTTTTTTTTTTAAAATACTGAAGTAACGTATATATTTTGTAATAAACATATAAATTATGACGGGGTAATAAGGATATATCGCAGCTAGGGCTGCATCATCATCATCGCTTTCATATATTCTAAAGCAATTTTTCAATGGAACAACTAAAAATTTCAACGTATAAATTTCATCGCGTCTGGAATTAAAAGCTGGTATAGCTATCTTAAATGTATTATCGTCAATTTAATTCTAATCCGGAAATAATTGTAATTGAGGTACTGGATTTAACATTTTAATAAAATATGCATATATTCAAGAATTAATAATCTTCTTTAATGAAATCGTTTCGTCGTTCTTTTAATAGAATGCATTCTAAAAATAAAAAATATACAGATGAAAAAACTCATGGACTAAATTAATTCTTAAAAAGGACAATCAACTAAGTGAACTTTTAAAAAAGGTATTTAATAATTATATATTTATATGAATGATGTGTGGATATACATTTTTGAGATTGATATATTTTTTTTTTTGTTTATTTTTTTTTTTCATTGTAAAATGTAACGTTTGTGAATGATCAATTTAAGCGTCTTGTTCTATTATAACATTAAACGTATAACAGATGATGTTTAAGATAAATATTTAAATAATTTTAAAATCTGAAAATATAATTTATAAGTTGAGGTACTAAATATTAATTATTATCTTTACATTACAACTATTAGGCAGAAATATGTCTTTATATATTTATTGTTTATATTTATATTGGAAATATTAATATTATTTAAAGTCAAATGATAACATAAATAAAAGATGTGCTATTTATTTTTATAAATAATGCCTTTGTAATTATTTAAAGATCGATACTATATTATTCTTATTTTCTTAATGCCAAAGTTATTAGTAAATTAATTGAATTTACGACTTAATAAAAGATAATTTCTTATTTCATTTATTACTTGGTTTGTAGGTCACTTACATATATTATTTTTCATACACATATTTAGAGGTACATAAATTTATATAGTAGATGTGTATATTTGAATTTAATAAAAGTCCCTTTATTTTTGATATATATATTTGATTAGTTAGTCACATCAACCTAAAAGATAAATTATAATGAAAGATCTCATTGATTAGTATGATTTTAGATTTGTTTTATATAAAGCTAGCTGGGAGGGCAATTTAAACAATTTATTAAAATATAATTGGAACAAGTTTGTTTTTCTTCATTCTTTAATATAAATGGAATAACTCATATACGTTCCATTATATTTAACTTGCTTAATTATGAGCTACCATATAGTTTCCATTACATTATTTATATAACCGGGATAATTTTGTCTTTCTTCAATTTAAATGGAATGTAGCAAGTACGATCCATTATATTTAACTTGCCCAAACATGGGCTACCTTAAGTTCCATTACATTTGGAGCATCCAAGTGAGGCTCTGAATTATAGGTTCCATTACATTTGGCTAGTCCAATCGTAGGGCTGCTACATATACGTTTCCATTACAATATATATATATATATATATATATATATATGGTATTTTTCTTTATTTGTACACTCATTCTGTCTATGGTTTATTTCTTCCCTGACAATTTTTCCACAGGCATTTTAAGCAATTAATTATAGTGATGGCAAATAAAATTGTATGATAAACTAGGCATTTATTTTAGCAACTCTTTGGGAATCTACATCATTTAAATTATATTTCAATAATATGGGGAAAACACCCTAAATGATTTCTAAGCAGCTACACTGAATATATGTGAAAACATTTGACTAAAAATTATCTTGATAGCTGTTAACTTGCAGACAATAGTATTACCTTTTCTTGCAGTTAATTAGCAGCAGGCAAAATTTTAACAGTAATAATTGAAATAATAAAAAATAAGCCTTTTATATTTAACTCTTCTATTGTCTGTCAAATTATGCCTTCACCTTTTTTATTAATTAGCATCAAAATTTTTGAAAATAATAAATTTGATTTTTGAATCCTAGCACAAAAGACTTACTGTAATCCATTATTGTTTTGATAAGATATGATTCTTTTTAATATGACAGCAAGCCAAAATATATTTTAAAATTGATACTGAGGACTAGGATTATTTCTCTAATTCTTTAGTTTATTCTTCAACACATATTTTCAAGTTCAATTAACTAAATAATCACTAAAAAAAATTTTTTTTTTCAATTTTTTAAATGTTACATTTTTTTCTAATTAATTATTTTTTGTTAAGAAAAAATATTTTTATATAATATTTTTATCAAAAGTTAAATTTATGTTCTCAATCTGTTTTTTTTCTTTTAGTTTTACCCATTAAACTTTAAAATTTAATTAACATATGCAGCACACTCTTTTTTTTTCTTTTTAGTTTAAAAACCAGCCCAACTATTATTAACACTTAATTTGAACTTTGTCTTAGCTTTTATATTTATCAGGTTATATATATATATATATATATATATATATATATATATATATATATATATATATTGTAACAATATATAAATATGTCGTTACATTAATTTAAAATAAAAACTTAAAAGTTCGCAAATAAAAGTAAAAAACTAAATGCTAAAAGTAAAATGTTTGTTAAACGTATATACATTCGCACGGATGCCAAACTTTAAAAATATTTTTTTTGAAAAAACAAATAAATATGTATTTGAACTTACTTTTTTATAAAAAAAAAGTACAAGATTTAAAAATAAAAACAGGTATTAATTAATTCTTGTAATCTGTAAATGGAAATGATTGTTTATAAATTGTTTGAAAAGTAAGCTAACCTTGGGCTTTTGTATAATTAAAATGATGAGATGAAAATTGGATAAGAAAATGAAGAAAAATTAGCTTGACCAATGGAAGCACTAAGCCTTGGCTCAGACCCTAATGAAAGTGATGGATTAGTGATGTTTTGTTGATTGAATCCATGTGGATTAATATAAAAAGGGAAATACAGTTTTTTCGGGAGTTACAGAGTTGTGTGTTTGAGAGTTGTGGTAGGACACATATACCACACTCTCTATTTAAAAAAAAGAAAAAGAAAAAGACTGTGATACCTTGAACCAGCTATTGCCATCCCCAGAACATTATCTTCCAATGGAGGCATCGCGGGAATTAAAAGCAGAAACCTGGACTCTTCTACTGTAAGCTATATGGACATGAACTCTAAATTTAAAAATAATTAAGAACTTTCATTCAAGCTTATGAACTTCTATCTGACTTTTTTAAGTTTAAAATCAAATTAATAATGTTTAATTTTATATGTTTTCCGATTGATAAAAATCATTTCCATTTTTTTTTCTTATTGTATAAATTATTTATTGTTTAAATTTTAAATGTTGAAATTTAGGTTGGGTATAGACATTGCATAGATTCATTAGCGGTTGATTATGTTGAAGTTTTCACATTTGATTAGAATATTTAGGTCAACAATGTTAATGCGGGCATCTTACGATGAATGCCATGGGGCCTTGGGTATTCCCTTTTGCAATTGATGTTATCGATGATTTTGTATTGTGATCGATTGTGTTTAATTTGAATGTTTTTGACTGTGGAATCTGTGCAGCTGATCTATACTCGACATTATAAAACAAATTGTATAAAAATAATCTGTGTGAACATATTTAAATGTTAAATTTAAGTTGGGCATGAATGGCTATATAGTTTTGTAAAGTTATATTAAGGGAGGGTAATCTTAGGTTATTCATTTCATAGTTGAATTGGTTCAATGGATTGGATATATTTGTGTAATTGTAGATGTAGTATGAGATCCGCTATGGGCAGGATTATATATATATGCCACACAACTTCTGTTTGCCTATGGATGGGTTTGTAAGATGGCAAAGGACCGCAGTCCATTCCTATGGAGTTTTATGTTTATTGTTCTACTCACCAACAGATGTAACATTCCTGTTGGTGGAGAGACAATGTCTTCTCTAATTCTACTTGCTGTTCAGATGTGCATTCCTGACAGTATAGTATTTTGTGTTGTCGTATTTTCATGCTACATTGAATACATAAATGTATCAGATGGATTGGCGCTGGTTTGATTGCGAAATTTGTTGCCTAAAGTTAAATCTGGGAAGAATATTTTCTTTTCAAATGCAGATCTATGTAGTCTATTCATAATCGACTCACTATATAAATATTAAACTCATGGTTGTAATTTAATTAAATGTAAAACTAAAGATTAATAGAAAAATCTAAAATGTTGAATTTATTCCTCAAAATTTAAATGTTATTTTATATGTGCATAAATAAATATTTTTATGTGTTAATTTTTGGCAGTGGCTTTTATTCTTTTATATTTAAGATATAAAATTTATATTTTATTATCTCTGCTACTCCACTGAACTAGTGACTTGGGCTAACGATCTGAATATTTAAATAAAGTGGAATCCTAACATGGCGTATCTGCCTACTTTATAAATTTTTCTAGGCTCAAATGCCTAGATGGCGCCCTTGCTAGTGCGGTGCAGTGCGATGCGATCTCCCGCTTTGTTTGGATCATTATAATTGGCATCCCAAGTGTGGCCTTACCTCAGAGATTGACCCTGAGAAGGGGAATTGATGATGATGAAATTTTCTATCTTTAATAAACCACTAGTATTTTTGAAAATAAATCATGCCCGCAATATTTTTTCTATAATTAGTATAAATATATTTGTTGTATTGACGTGGAGTTACAGTTGAAGTTTTGTTTAAAAAGTGCTGCCAGTAAGAAAAAATTGCGCATATGTAGAGATAAATTCGAGGAATAAAAAGTAATAAATAAAACGTAATAATAAATCTAAATCATAGATTTTTTTTAAAAAGTCTTGTTAAACTAAAATCTAATAGTTCAACTTGCCTAAGAAATGGTAAAAGATAGGAGAAATGAAACTTGGAAGGGAGGGGGCAGAAATTTAGCTGGTAATAAGGAATCAACAGTCAACATTTTTTTTATCATTATATTTGTATGTAATTACTGTTTTGTCTTTTAAAAAAAAAGTTTTGTCCTTTTAAAATTTTCATATATACTGTAATCAATTTGTGTAACGTAATTAATTACTAACACTAAGTAAAGTTTTTTTTTTTTTTTTTTAATGTTTTTGTTTTTTGAGGAAGTTTACTGATATGTAACGATATATAGATATGTCGTTACATTAATTTAAAAGAAAAACAAAGTTCGCAAATAAAAATAAATGTATTAAAAATCTATAAAAAAACTAGACGCTAAAATTAAAATGTTATTAAATATATATATTCGCACAGATGCTAAACTTTAAAAAGATTTTTTTATATATATATATAAATAAAAAAAGGTATTTGAACGTATTTTTTTTTTTTTTTGATAAAAAAATACAAGAGTTAAATATTAAAATATTTAATATAAGTTAAAATAAAAACAGGTATTAATTAATTCCTGTAATCTATAAATGGAAATGATTGTTTATTATTTGAAAAACAAGCTAGCCCTCAAGGCTCTTATGTAATTAAAGGGTCAGATGGAAATTAGATAAGAGAAATTAGCTGGACCAATGGAAGCACCAAGCCTTGGCTCGGACCCTAACGAAAGTGATGGATTGGTGACGTTTTGTTGTTTGAATCTGTGTGGATAATATAAAAAGGAGAAATATTGAGTATTGGGCAGTTCCAGCGGTTTGTTGTAAGAGATGGGGTAGGACGCACATACCTCACTCTCTCTCTATTTTTAAAAATGAACTGATTGAGATACCGAAAGGAACCAGCTAATGCCACCTCCAGAACATTATCTTCTAAATGAGAAGTCACGGGAATATAAAACAAGAACCTGGACTCTGGCTACTGTAGGCTATCGACAATGAACTTAAAAATTTTTTTTAAATAATTAAGAACTTTCGTGAAAGCAATTTAAATGTTAAAATGGAGTTTCTATTTGACCTTTAAGTTTAAAATCAATTGATGTTTAATTGTATATGTTTGTTATTGATAAAAAAAAATCATTTCCATTTATTTTAATTGTATAAATTATTTATTGTTTAAATTTTAAATGTATGAAATTTAAGTTGTTTATAGACGCTTGCTTGGATTCGTTTGCGGTTAATTATATTTTGGTTTTCATATTTGATCAAAATATATAGACATTCGATAAATAATGATACCTTACAGTGAGTATCTAAAATGTATTTATTCGGATGTCTTTTAAGTTATTGGTGACAACGCAAGTATCTTATGGTGAATACTATTGGGTTACTTATAAGTTTCCCTCTGCAATTGTCGGTATCAATAATTTTGTATTTTGATCGTTTATGCTTATTTTGAAATGTTTTTGACCGTGGAATCTATGTAATCGATCTATACCCAACATTTTAAAACAAATTGTATAAAAGTTATCTGTGCGAACATATCTAAATGATAAATTTAAGTCGGGCGTGAACGGCTATATAGTTTTGTAAGGTTATATTAAGGGAGGGTAATCTTAGGTTATTTGTTTCGTGGTTGAATTGGCTCAATGGTTTCGATATATTTATGTAGGTAGTAAATGTAGCAGGAGATCCGCCACGTGCAGGATTACATATATACACCGCACACCCTCTGTTGCCTATGGAATTGGATAGTAAGACGCAAGACACAATCCATTCCTATGGAGTTTTATGTTTATTGTTCTACTCGCCATCAGAAGTAGCATTCCTGGTGGTGGAGAGCAACAATGTCTTCTCACTATACTGTTCAGATGTGCATTCCTGACAGTATAGTCTATTTAGTGCCGTTGTATTTTCATGCTACATTGAATACATAAGTGTATCGGATGGTTGGCGTCAGTTTGACTTTGAATTTTTAGCCTAGGGTTAAATAAGGGAAGAATATTGTCTTTTCAAATGCAGATCTATGTAGCCTATTCATACCCGACCCTCTAAATAAAATATTAAATATTATAGTAAGCTATTTTAAATGTAAAATTAAAAGTTAATATAAAAATCTAAATGTTAAACTTATTCCTCAGGTTTAGAATGATTTTATATGTGCGTAAATAAATATTTTTCTGTGTTAATTTCTGGCAGTGGCTTTTATTATTTTTTTATATTTATATCTAAATTTATAGATTTTTATCTCTGTGTTTTCACTGAGCTAGTGACAATGGGCTAACGATCTAAATATGTAAATAAAGTGGAATTCTAACAGCGCGTATCTGCCTACTTTATAAATTTTTCTAGGCTCAAGTGCCTAGATGGTGCCCTTGGTAGTGCGGTGCGGTGCAATGCGATCTCCCACTTCGTTTGGATCGTTATAATATATATATATATTGTAATGGACAATTGAACAAACATATTATGCTGAACCACGTTGTGGCGTCCAAATGTAATGGAACATACTTTTACTCTATTATACCAATCATCAGTTAACTGGGACCTACAGTTTGTGATGCCAAATGTAATGGACAATATATCATATAAACATATACATCAAATGTAATGGAATGTCAATATATGAGAAGAAAATAATGCTTCAAGCATTGGATAATAAATGTAATGGAATATATGTAATCTAAATGAATCCAATTGTTGAGAAAGCCTAATATAATAAATTGTATAATTTAAATGAAGAAAGATAAAATTATCCCAGTTATATTTAAATAAATTGTTTATATGCCCTTCCAACTAGCTATACATGAAATAAATCTAAAATCATACAGAGCAATGAGATCTATCCTTATAATTTATTCTCAAGATTGATATGACTAACTAATCAAATATATATCAGAAACAAAGGGAATTCTATTAAATCCAATATACACATCCAATAAGTAAATTTATGTATATCTAAACATATCAATGAATAATAATATGTGTAAGTAACTTAAAGACTAAATAATAAGTGAAATACGAAGTTATCCTCTATTAAATTGTGAATTCAATTAATTTCATAATGACTCTGGCACTAAAAGAAAAATAAGAATAAAATATTAATACTCTTTCAAATAAATTACAAAGGCATTACTTATAAAACAAATAGTACATCCTTTATTTTTATATTATGGTTTAATTTTAGGTAGTATCAATGTTTTAAATACAAACCCAAATACAAAAAAAAAATATACATATATACTTGCAATAAGTATATATATATATTAAATAGATAAAGACATATTTGTGCTTAACAAGTATGCATTAATATAAACACAAATCCATATTTATATTTTTCAAATATTCAAAATTAAAAAAAAATTATATCCAGCAAATATAAAAATTATTGTTTAGGTCTGCATAAGAATTATTATATGAAGTTAAAAAAAATGAAAATAGATAAATAAATATAAAAAAATTTTCTAATAAAATTTACGAATATAAATTTCATTTATTAATATATATATATAACAACTCATATGCAACCCAAACCTACACGCCATATTTTAAAATTTTAAATTACCTAAGAATTAACTTTAACATTCGTTAAACATTTGTTGTTTTTAGAAATGAGATGCTTGAATTGAATAGAATGATATTTATAAAAAACGTTTTATTTTTATAATTAAAAATAAAAGTAAAAAAAGTATCGATCTCAAATATATATATATATCATTTATATTAATAAAATTATTTACTACCTTTCAAAGTTTTACTTGTTTATTTTTCTTTTCAAAAGTCAACTTGTTTCGTTGTTTTATTTCTTTATTTGTTTAATATTAGAATGCATTCTATCTAAAGTTAAATTGAAGAAATACCACGTTAAAAAAATATATTGGTTTCCAAATGCACATATATACTTCATTTTTTTTTAAATTTCTCTCCTTGAAAAAAAAAATAATTGCCATGTTGAATCCAATATATTAATTAATTTTAGTTACTTCCAGATTGTTATTAGATTGACCATTATAGATTCCAGATAGCTATATCAAATTTCAGCTTCAGACGCATTGAAATTCATATGTTGAAATTTGCTTAGTTTTTCTTTTTAAACTGCTTTGGAAAAAATGAAAGGAAACGACGCAGCTCCCTGGCTGCAATATATATATATATATATATTAGCCAGTCATCGTTTATGTATTTATTACAGAAATTTATCTTATTCCACTATTTTTAAGAATGGCAATTTCAAAGAAACAAAGTACAACAAATTTTATCCTTCAGTTTGTTTAATCCCTATCTTAATAATAATAATGGCTTCTTTTGTTGTTGCTGTTGTTCCACATGCCCAAAACATTTTACTAAAATTGTACTAATGCAGTTTATCATCAACAAATATTCACTGATTGAACTTCATGTTTAAAAGTGACTTATAATGGAAAATAAAACATTGATATGTTTGTTTTTCAAACCCTAATTGATAATCAATTTAATAGATTATTTGTCACCAACAATAACTGATTAACCTAGCCCCTCAGTTGGTGCTATATCTTTAGGTTATATACTCATCCATTTCTCTAAAGATCTGGCAGATACGGACAGCCAAAAGAATGAGTAGCATTTCACAATTTTGATATAGATCAATAAAATTCAATCACTGATCTTAAAGCATACAATGTTCCATGAACACTCAGATGATTATCACAATTTAGTCTCTCTAAGCTACTACAACCCATAATAGTTTTCTACAAACACTATTACACTGCCCTGCTTACATCTAAGTCTTAGGGGCTATTATTTATAAAATATTTCCTTGCTCATCTTTGGGAGTCTTAGAAGCAAATATTATACATATATCAAAAAGAACTATACCTTACTCTCTCTGGAGTCTTAGAGGTAAAATCATGGTTAGGACTACTATTAACTGCTTCATAATAAATAATAACTAACATCACAATTTGGGTTGGAGCAGTGAATGAGATCAATCAGTCACAAGTGATATGAATACATCACACCCTCAAGACAATGACAAAAATTCCCCATCCATCATCAATACTTGCAATAGAACCAACCAAACTCCAACAATCAAATATCCAATCTAACCTTCAAAATTATAGATTTTCTACAACACAAATTTTCCAAATATGGACTAAATTATTACTCTATAATTTAATGCCATCAATATAATTTTTAAATTGAAATTAAGCTGTTTCATGACTGTATTTATCTCTCATCATAAAAAAATACAATAACAGTAACCATCACCATCTAAACATAAGGCCAAAATATTTCTCTATATAAAAAAAATTTACACAAAAATGCTTCTCTTTCTTTAAACTATGCATCTCACATCAATATATATACTACACATCTCTCAGGTATGTGGGGTATTTCAAGCCCTAATTAGCTTATTTTGTGTCCTAGTTGTTGTGCCAAATGTAATGGACAATTGAACAAACATATTAGGCTGACCACATTGTGGTATCCAAATGTAATGGAACAGATTTTTACTCCATTATAACAATCATCAGTTAACTGGGACCTACAGTTTGTGGTGCCAAATGTAATGGACAATATATCATATAAACCTATTATACATCAAATGTAATGGAACGTCAATATATAAGAAGACAATAATGCTTCAAACATTGGATGATAAATGTAATGGAATATATGTAATCTAAATGAATCCAATTGTTGAGAAAGCCTAATATAATAAATTATATAATTTAAATGAAGAAAGATAAAATTGTCCCAGTTATATTTAAATAAATTGTTTATATGCTCTTCCAACTAGCTATACATGAAATAAATCTAAAATCATACAGAGCAATAAGATCTATCCTTATAATTTATTCTCAAAATTGATATGACTAACTAATCAAATATATATCAGAAACAAAGGGAATTCTATTAAATCCAATATACACATCCAATAAGTAAATTTATGTATATCTAAACCTATCACCGAATAATAATATGTGTAAGTAACTTAAAGACTAAATAATAAGTGAAATACGAAGTTATCTTCTATTAAATTGTGAATTCAATTAATTTCATAATGACTCTGGCACTAAAAGAAAAATAAGAATAAAATATTAATACTCTTTCAAATAAATTACAAAGGCATTACTTATAAAACAAATAGTACATCCTTTATTTTTATATTATGGTTTAATTTTAGGTAGTATCAATGTTTCAAACACAAACCCAAATACAAAAAAAGTATATACATATATACTTGCAATAAGTATATATATATTAAATAGATAAAGACATATTTGTGCTTAACAAGTATGCATTAATATAAACACAAATCCATATTTATATTTTTAAATATTCAAAATTAAAAATAAAACTATATTATATCCAGCAAATATATAAATTATTGTTTAGGTCTGTATAAAAATTATTATATGAAGTTAAAAAAAAAATGAAAATAGATAAATAAATAATAAAAAAAAAATTTTATAATAAAATTTGCACATATAAATTTTACTTATTAAAATATACATATAGCAACCCATATGCAACCCAAACTTATAAGCCATACTTTAAAATTTTAAATTACTTAAGTGTTAATTTTGACACCTGTTAAACGTTTGTTGTTTTTTAGAAAACAAAGCGCTTGAATTGAATAGAATGATATTTATAAAAACATTTTATTTTTATAATTAAATAAAAAAAATATCGATCTCAAAAATATATATATCATTTATATTAATAAAATTATTTACTACCTTTTGTTTTAAAGTTTAACTTGTTCATTTTTCTTTCAAAAGTCAACTTATTCCATTGTTTTATTTCTTTATTTGTTTAATATTAGAATGCAGTCTATCTAAAGTTAAATTGAAGAAATAGCACGTTAGAAAAAATTATTGGTTTCCAAATGCACATATATACTTCATTTTTTTTAAATTTCTCTCCTTGAAAAAAAAAATGACATGTTGAATCCAATATGTTAATTAATTTTAGTTACCTCCAGATTATTATATTGACCATTATAGATTCCAGATAGCTATATCAAATTTTGGCTTCAGACGCATTGAAATTCATGTGTTGAAATTTGCTTAGTTTTTCTTTTTAAACTGCTTTGAATAAATGAAAGGAATGGAGCAGCTCCCTGGCTGCGATATATATATATATATATATTAGCCAGTCATGATTTATGTATTTATTACAAAAATGTATCTTATTACACTATTCTTAAGAATGGCAATTTCAAAGAAACAAAGTCCAACAAATTTTTATCCTTCAGTTTGTTTAATCATTATCTTAATAATAATGGCTTCTTTTTTTTTGCTGTTGTGCCATGTGCTAGAAAATGCTGTTTTGAAAAGCATTGTTACATATGTTTTCTTTTAAATAATTAACATTCAAAAAAAATATTAAATCGAAAATTTATTTGACAGCTTTTAATATATATATATAGACATAAATAATATTACATTTTTTAATAATCACCACAAATAAATAATCTTTTTTATAATCAACAATTTATATGTCATTATTTACTTATAATAATTAGAACATATAAGTATTACTATTAAACATCTCACCATTAATAATAATAATAATAGTTAAATATTCACAACGGTGTACCATCAACAAATAAATAAAATAATAACTCCAAACAATAACTATAACTAATAACCATAAACAATAATAATACTTCATGTATAAACATCAAATCAAAGAGATTTTTTTTTTAATAACAACAAATGATTTTTAAAATATAGATAGATTTATCAATATTTACAATATATATATATATATATATATATATATATATATATATATATATATATATATATATATATTGGTATTTTTCTTTATTTGTACACTCATTCTGTCTATGGTTTATTTCTTCCCTGACAATTTTTCCACAGGCATTTTAAGCAATTAATTATAGTGATGGCAAATAAAATTGTATGATAAACTAGGCATTTATTTTAGCAACTCTTTGGGAATCTACATCATTTAAATTACATTTCAATAATATGGGGAAAACACCCTAAATGATTTCTAAGCAGCTACACTGAATATATGTGAAAACATTTGACTAAAAATTATCTTGATAGCTGTTAACTTGCAGACAATAGTATTACCTTTTCTTGCAGTTAATTAGCAGCAGGCAAAATTTTAACAGTAATAATTGAAATAATAAAAAATAAGCCTTTTATATTTAACTCTTCTATTGTCTGTCATATTATGCCTTCACCTTTTTTATTAATTAGCATCAAAATTTTTGAAAATAATAAATTTGATTTTTGAATCCTAGCACAAAAGACTTACTGTAATCCATTATTGTTTTGATAAGATATGATTCTTTTTAATATGACAGCAAGCCAAAATATATTTTAAAATTGATACTGAGGACTAGGATTATTTCTCTAATTCTTTAGTTTATTCTTCAACACATATTTTCAAGTTCAATTAACTAAATAATCACTAAAAAAAATTTTTTTTTCAATTTTTTAAATGTTACATTTTTTTCTAATTAATTATTTTTTGTTAAGAAAAAATATTTTTATATAATATTTTTATCAAAAGTTAAATTTATGTTCTCAATCTGTTTTTTTTCTTTTAGTTTTACCCATTAAACTTTAAAATTTAATTAACATATGCAGCACACTCTTTTTTTTTCTTTTTAGTTTAAAAACCAGCCCAACTATTATTAACACTTAATTTGAACTTTATCTTAGCTTTTATATTTATCAGGTTATATATATATATATATATATATATATATATATATATATATATATATATATATATATATATATATATATATATATATATATATATTGTAACAATATATAAATATGTCGTTACATTAATTTAAAATAAAAACTTAAAATTTCGCAAATAAAAGTAAAAAACTAAATGCTAAAAGTAAAATGTTTGTTAAACGTATATACATTCGCACGGATGCCAAACTTTAAAAATATTTTTTTTTGAAAAAACAAATAAATATGTATTTGAACTTACTTTTTTATAAAAAAAAAGTACAAGATTTAAAAATAAAAACAGGTATTAATTAATTCTTGTAATCTGTAAATGGAAATGATTGTTTATAAATTGTTTGAAAAGTAAGCTAACCTTGGGCTTTTGTATAATTAAAATGATGAGATGAAAATTGGATAAGAAAATGAAGAAAAATTAGCTTGACCAATGGAAGCACTAAGCCTTGGCTCAGACCCTAATGAAAGTGATGGATTAGTGATGTTTTTTTGATTGAATCCATGTGGATTAATATAAAAAGGGAAATACCGTTTTTTCGGGAGTTACAGAGTTGTGTGTTTGAGAGTTGTGGTAGGACACATATACCACACTCTCTATTTAAAAAAAAGAAAAAGAAAAAGACTGTGATACCTTGAACCAGCTATTGCCATCCCCAGAACATTATCTTCCAATGGAGGCATCGCGGGAATTAAAAGCAGAAACCTGGACTCTTCTACTGTAATCTATATGGACATGAACTCTAAATTTAAAAATAATTAAGAACTTTCATTCAAGCTTATGAACTTCTATCTGACTTTTTTAAGTTTAAAATCAAATTAATAATGTTTAATTTTATATGTTTTCCGATTGATAAAAATCATTTCCATTTTTTTTCTTATTGTATAAATTATTTATTGTTTAAATTTTAAATGTTGAAATTTAGGTTGGGTATAGACGTTGCATAGATTCATTAGCGGTTGATTATGTTGAAGTTTTCACATTTGATTAGAATATTTAGGTCAACAATGTTAATGCGGGCATCTTACGATGAATGCCATGGGGCCTTGTGTATTCCCTTTTGCAATTGATGTTATTGATGATTTTGTATTGTGATCGATTGTGTTTAATTTGAATGTTTTTGACTGTGGAATCTGTGCAGCTGATCTATACTCGACATTATAAAACAAATTGTATAAAAATAATCTGTGTGAACATATTTAAATGTTAAATTTAAGTTGGGCATGAATGGCTATATAGTTTTGTAAAGTTATATTAAGGGAGGGTAATCTTAGGTTATTCATTTCATAGTTGAATTGGTTTAATGGATTGGATATATTTGTGTAATTGTAGATGTAGTATGAGATCCGCTATGGGCAGGATTATATATATATGCCACACAACTTCTGTTTGCCTATGGATGGGTTTGTAAGATGGCAAAGGACCGCAGTCCATTCCTATGGAGTTTTGTTTATTGTTCTACTCACCAACAGATGTGACATTCCTGTTGGTGGAGAGACAATGTCTTCTCTAATTCTACTTGCTGTTCAGATGTGCATTCCTGACAGTATAGTATTTTGTGTTGTCGTATTTTCATGCTACATTGAATACATAAATGTATCAGATGGATTGGCGCTGGTTTGATTGCGAAATTTGTTGCCTAAAGTTAAATCTGGGAAGAATATTTTCTTTTCAAATGCAGATCTATGTAGTCTATTCATAATCGACTCACTATATAAATATTAAACTCATGGTTGTAATTTAATTAAATGTAAAACTAAAGATTAATAGAAAAATCTAAAATGTTGAATTTATTCCTCAAAATTTAAATGTTATTTTATATGTGCATAAATAAATATTTTTATGTGTTAATTTTTGGCAGTGGCTTTTATTCTTTTATATTTAAGATATAAAATTTATATTTTATTATCTCTGCTACTCCACTGAACTAGTGACTTGGGCTAACGATCTGAATATTTAAATAAAGTGGAATCTTAACAGCGCGTATCTGCCTACTCTATAAATTTTTCTTGGTTTAAATGCCTAGATGGGGCCTTGTAGAGCAGATATCGTAGTTTGCAGTTAGATTTGATCTTCACTTGCATTTCGATCGCTATAATATATATATATGATCCACGGTAATGAGGTTATAATATATATATTTCTAAGCTGAAGACTTTACAATGAAATTACTTAGCAACCAATATATCCAAATCTAGTACAATTTTTATGTCATATAACATTAAAATTTGTTATGAACAGAAAGAAAGAAGTCTATTTTTTATCTAGTGCATAAATCTTGAGTGCCCATGTACATAAACAATCATAACAAAAATGGAATTTACAATCAATTAATAGGTCTAAATTTAAATTTACAATGCAAAGTAAATAAATAATAATTTTAATAATTTTTAGAACCACATCAGTATGATATACTTTATATATAAACTTATTTTTTTGTATAGTTTTCAACCTAATGATATATATATATATATATATATATATATCATTAGGTTGAAAACTATATATGAATATATATATATATATATATATATATATATATTCATACAATGGATTGCAGTAGTGTAATTGCAAAGTTCTTAAAGTAAGTAGTTATTCATCCAGTGAGTTTCAATAATATCTTGGTTGATTTAATTTTTATTCTTGGTGTTGTTATTTAATTACACACCTATTTAAGAATATAAATGAATGTTGCTTTTCCATTCATAATAAAATTTGATTTTATATTGTTTGAAGCTTGTTAGATGGATAAGTATTGAATGGTAAATAATTTATATAGTCAAGAATTGGTGCCCTAGTGGTTAGCATAGTTGCCTTAAAATGTAATTTGTATAGTATCGCAGTTTAGTGATATATATTGTGCCATTACAATTTGGTCACTAGCCAAATTTATAGTAATGTGCATGTAGAAAAGGTAAACCAAAAATCATCATCACAATTTTATATAACCATAAAGGAAGTTGTAGGGCATCCAAGTTTAAACCCTACAAGGTCCAGTTCTAAAAGCTTTAAACAGAAAGAGAGTGGGACAACAATTATATGCTTTACTTGTTTGTGTGTTGATAGAAAGGTAATACACACATTTAAACTATTTAATATTTAATTTTTCTTTAAAAAGCAAAGTTATAATGCATACACATAGGCAATGTATGTGTAAATTATTTAATTGTTTTATATGTCAAATATTAAACATTTTTAACTTTCTTTAAAACTAAGCTATGCTTGATCAATTCTAACATTTTATTCTATACTTTTATTTTGCTTTTCTTTAATTATAATTGGGATTTAAAAGTTACAGACTTAATTAAATAATTGGGTTATAATTACTAAGCTAGCAATTATAGTATTTAAGGTTAGTTTATGAATGATTTGAAAGAATGCAAGATGTGTGTACATTACATACAAAATTTTACATTTCCTAAATATTGAAAGAAAAGGAAGTATTAAATCTGTTAAATTATTTTTTTTTTGTACAATTTTTTTTTTGTTAAAAGAGGAAATCTGTTTAATCAGATATCGATCTTTGTAGTAAATTTTTTGTAAATGATTGTCACTTTGGAACTATAA